>JAUBOD010000363.1:3362481-3375133 GCA_032353885.1 Nothura maculosa | reverse complement strand
GAATAAAAGCATCATTTGCCTTGGATCTTTCTTGACTTGCTCCTTTCCAGCAGACATAGTGTGGTGTTCATTCCCTCGGTGAACTGTAGTTTCCCAAAGCACCAAGTTCCATTGCCTGTGTTCCTCTCGTGTGCTGCCTTTGTTGACTCTATGCTCCAGGAATCCCTTCTGCTCCAAGCTGATAGTCATTCAATACAAATATAACTCTACAGGAGTTTATACTAACAAACAGAGATGTTCTAGTGGGAAATGTGAGGGTCGGGGGCAGTCTGGGCTGCAGTGACCACGAAATGTTGGAATTTACGATCCTGCGTGGAGGAAGATGGGCGAGAAATAGGATAGCTCCTACTTCAAGAGAACTGACTTTGACCTCTTCGGGGAGCTACTTGGAGCAGTCCTCTGGGTCGGGGTCCTAAAAGGAAAAGGAATCCAGGAGAGTTGGCTTATATTCAAGCACCACTTCTTCCAAGCGCAGGATCAGTGTATTCCCACAAAAAAGAAGTCAAGTAAGCAGGGCAGATCTGGATGGATGGGCAAGGAGTCCCTGGGCAATGTTAATGAGAGAAAAAGAGTGTATAGCTTGTAGAGTGTACAGCTGTTATTCTGTGATTTTCCTCTTTAACACTCCCCATTCCTCACTCTTATTCCTTATAACTCAGATCCTGTGTGTATCCTCACAAGACCCTATGGTTGTAGCTTCAGAGCCCAAATAAAGTAAGGAAAGGAAATTTAGGATATCTGAAATAAGTATGAAATGAGGAAATCACAAATCCTTTGAGTCTCTTACTTCTCATGCCCTGTGTCTTCCCTTGATTATAAGGGTTATGAATTAACTAACGCCATCTTGTTTTACATGAGACTCAGACTTCACATGTAACTCAGATAAAAAACAGTAGTACTGACAAGACTAGCAAAAAGAAGTCATCAGCAAAGTCCCAATATGCCAGCATCACTCACGTTAAATGGCTTCCATGATGTTAGTGCACATTAACATCATATATTTCACATACACATAGGATTTGTGGAATTTAGTCTCCTGACAAAGGCTAGTAAAAAGTGGAGAGGAGAGACAACAATTGTTCTGAATTTTGCTAAAGCATAAATGAACAAACAGTGACAATAACATCTACTGTTAAAATGCCAGTTATATTCCTCATTCCATTTAATGGCAGAGGGTGGGGGCAGCCCCTCTGTGTTCAATTCTTTAGCCTGCATATTTCTGCAGCCTTTAAAATCATTTCTGAAATTTCTTATAAATATGGATTACCAAATTGGTAACAAATTATGAAAGCAAATGAGTTTACAATATGCCATCTAGATAGCTTTACCGCCATGGAAATAGTTTTGCTGTGACATTGGGCTGTAGGAGCGTAATACCACTACAAACTTTCTAATTTAGAAGAAAATTAGAAGAATTTAGAAAAAAAATCTAAATTAGAATTCTAAATATTCTAAAAAATATTTTCTTCTAATTTAAAGTCATCTCACCTGTGAAGCGTGCTTAATAAGTTTCTTTCATGAGCAATGGGACCTGCTATTTAGAAATGCTGCAGGTGTGAAGGCATTGTGCAGCACTTTGGGGTTAGTGAAAGAACACTGTTATGTTGAAATATTCCATTTATTCAGTGGAAAGGGAGAAAAGTGTGTGGGAGTGAAGCTGGTGATAGGAAGGGAGAAATAGAAATAGACATCTATGGAGCTCCTCAGACACTCTATGGTATTAGTGCTTGAAATTCTAAATCTCTCTAAATCTCCCAATAGTGATCAGTTACTATTTTCATCCTGTAGTCATGTGGCCTTCTTGTATCTTCTGCCATTAAACAGGTTTTTTGGTTTGTTTATTTGTTTTAATTTGCTTAATTTTACTTAACTTTTGTGGAGTAATTGTGATGTTACCACACCTTACTAGATCTTTTACTTACAGAACCAAGTTTCTGCCAATGTGGCTCAATCTCAGTATAAACTAGCATTTTGCTGTTTTGCTCTGATTTTTATATGTCTCTATTCCAGGAAGAACTGTATTTCAGGACTGGGACATTCTGTAATTCCTTGAAGCCAAATAACAGAACACATCATTGTCAATAATTTTTAGTTTGAATAAAGTTAGATAAATGGGTGAATCTAGGCTAATACTCATGTTACTGCAGCATTTTATAGCTAAAAACATTGTGATCAGATAATGCAGTAGTTAGGATATCTACCTTGAACTATTTCATCCTGTGTTCTAGCAATAATATCTTCAATACCATCTTTTAGCCTTATTCTCTTCATTAAGTATGCACTGGTTTCCTTGCATATCTGTATCTTCCATTGATTTTGGTATGCCTAGACTTGTTTTTATTCACAGAGGAATACATCCCCGTTAAGCCTGTACACAAGAAACTGAGTGCAGGACTTGTAAATACTCTTTTAGGATTATAGACCTCGAGGTCTATAGAGAGGTCAGAGAAAACTTCTGAGAGAAAAATTTATTGTTCTTCTTTCAATGAGATGCTTTACAGTATCTTTAAGTCATAATGATTCAGCTGTCTAAATATAGTCTTCCTATACCCAATGTTTGCTGAAAAAAAAATCAGACTAGTAATATGACAAAGGTATTACAGAAAGTGATGGATACAGACTCAGTACTTTCAAGAACATTTAGAAATGTTTTTTTAAAAAATCATTTTATCTATTTTCAGGCAATAGACACCTAAAAGTCTTGATGTTTTCATCATCTGTGATTGTGCTACATTTTAAGTGACTTTTTTTTGTGACCAAAACAAAGCTTTCTTTCATTTGTAGCATGAATAAAGCCTGAAAATTTGGAATATTAAACACCTCCCCCACACACGCATACACACACACCACAATCAACAGAAAAGCCATTTTGTCCTCCAGCATTTTGAAACAGATATAATACAATATCCAATGGGATTTAAGTTCAGTTCAAAACTTTTTAATCTCCTGAAAAGGTTCATGAAACTGTTAGCCATAGTTGATACTGAAACTGCTTACAAGGGGTTAATAATTGCAAGACAAAAGCCCCTCTGGATTAGAGCTCCTGAATAATATTGGCAGTTACTGACTAGACAATAACATTATTTTGTCTTTAAAAACAGTAAGCAAAGAATGTTTTACCCAAGAGACCTGAAACTCCAAGAGAAACTCGGGCAACACTTGAATTTCACCTAGAACTAAAACTAAATTGGCCTTGAGTTGGCCAGGGTACCAACATGTTTTCTGTTAAATCATGAAATCTCTACAATTGGCAGAGCCTCAACACCTCATTTACAAGACATGCCATGATTAAGTACCAGCTCCGGAGACTAATACCTCCCACCCACCTCAAGCCCCTTCCGCATTTGCAGGGGCATTAGTCTAAACAAATACCGGTCAGCTTTGCAAGACTTCAGGAAATCATGGACAATAGTGATAGGTTGGCAAGCAAAGAATTATAAAAGCAGCAACAACACCGACAAACATATCTGTTTCTAATAAAGCTTTTCTTTCTGAATAGTTTAATAGACATTACAATAGACCGTACATTGCAAGCCTGAATCAAAAGACAAGTGAAACAGAATTTTGACCTCAGCTTTCCTTCAGACACACATTACTTTAGGCATTTGAAGGAATAGTGTGGAACAGCTTCCCCACCCACTTTCTCAAAGCAAAGGAGAAATTGCTCTCAAATGTTGGTTATAAACGTGTAATGTGAACTCCAGCCACTCGGCAGGGCTGCAGAAGAATTTACGATGTGCTAAATATTTCCTTTGTTCTTCCCAGTGGTAGCCTGCTGTAGCAATTAGAAAGCAACTGGCTGCATGTGTAAACTGTGGCTGTTTTCTAAAGAATTGTTGATAACTGTTAAAAGCCTTCCTAAGCATGACTTGGTCTGCTAATATTGCAATAGTTTACTTTAAATACATGTATATATTAAATCTTTTTTCCCCTCATCATCTAATCATAGTCTTGTCCACTAGGTACATTACTGCTGCAACAGAAAGGAGCCACAACTGCAGACGATTGCATTATTTTGCCCATTACTAACCTTTAAAATACTGTCTCTTGTGTCTCACTCTTTTCATTAGGTAGCTGTGCAGCCTCCACAAGAAGGATGTGTTCGTGTAAATGATCCAAGCCATTAGCACAGCATTTATTTACATTTCTGCATGAAAATAATATATAGAGTCCAGGGTCAGACCTGCCCTTTTGCTTTAAACAGAGAGAGCAGTGCCTCTTCTGCAAGACTCAGAGCACAAGTCATTTGGCTCCGTGGTGGCAAATGTGAGTAAACCATCTATGAAGGAAAGTGAAAAAAAAGGTCTCTATGGCTTTTGCAAAAGGGAAAGATGGTTTTAGGAGTTGTCTGTCCATCGACATGTATTGCCTTAGCCCAAAGCTCCCAGAAGAACAACAAGCAGGACAAAGCAGACAAATTGGCACAGCTGCCATGCACTGGGCAACATTGAAGGTGGAGCCTGATAACAAGAAGAGGTGTCAATAAACAAATACTCTAAGCAGGGGGACCTCTATTCTTATGAGAATAAAAATTCAGAGTGAATGATATGTGAGTTATGCTGGGAGCCTCTTTCGCAAGCCTTTTGTGGTCCATTACCTGCAGCCTAGGGCTCAACATGCAGGTGCTGGCCAGGAGCCAACAGCAGCTCCACAATCTTGCAGCCTGTGTTGCCTCTGTAAGAAAGAGGTTGACATGGGAGAGGTACCCAGAGGGAAAGTTTCCTCTGCATGCCAGCACCAAGATCCATGGGATTTGCCCTAGGAATTACAGCAGAGCCCTAACCAATACATCAAAGTCATTTCCTTGGCACTTGTGTGCTATTGCTTAGTCCCTTGGCTCCCTAATCCTTGGGAGGGTATGTCATTGTTTCCCTCCAAAGCCTTAGGGGAATAGAGTTCCCTATTAAAAAAATAATATATATATATATATACACACATATATATATATAATATTCATTGGCACATTAGGAAAACATCCCTCCTGGCAGAAGGCAGCCTGCGAGGTAAAGAGCTGGATATGCAGGTTGAAAGAGAGCTTTCAGATACAGCCTTGGAGTAGGGAGCACTCTCCTCTGCGGCACCCTTCACCCACCTGTACCACCTGGCAATGTGTGTAGTGAAGTTATTTATAGTCTAAACAATGAAAAGTTAAGTGAGTCGCATTGTTTGGGGTTTTGGTAACGGGATGCAGAGCTTTCCACTCTGGGGTTGCTGGGTCAGTCCTGGCCAGGTTGGTGGCTAGATGACCTCCATGAGTGGAAGTTATTGTGATCTAGTTGCTCTTTGTGCAAAATGGGTTGGATCTAGGATCTGGACTGGGGCTTCCTTTGAATCCTCAGCAAAGAAATAAAGGGAGAGAGCGCAAACTGAACAGTCAACAGTCTTTGTTTTCCATCTAAACCACTCCACGCAGAGTGGGGATGCTCTACCGTCACTGATCAAACACTTTCCTAATGTTTTACTGAAGCTGGTGAAATGACTCACAACTTCTGCTACTGCTTCTTAAACTGCTACATTTTAAATGCAAGTATTCATGAGGAGACTCTCTCTAGGTCTCCATATCCACTCTTTCCAGAGTGAAATTTTCATTTACAGTTCTAACAACTTGCTGTAAGAACAAGTTGTATTTTTACTCTGAGCTATAGTATTGGCTTTGGTATTTCAAACATGGCTTTACTATCCATTCTGTAATTCAGAAAAATCACCAGTTTGCTTCTTCCTCTGCGTGCTTCTAATCGCTGTTATCAACATGTATGTCTGGATTTTAAAGTCAAGTGAATAACCTTTAAGCATTGATCAACATCCATGGCTGCATGCATGCTGAGGATCCTGTTAGTCCTTGGCAGGACCAAAATGAATGAATAATCACCATGAAACTCCAATTTCTGTAAGATGCCTTAACACAAATCCCAACCCCACCTGTGAATCCTACTAATGGCGAATCCTACTAATGATATCTTTTGCAATTTTAATAGAGAAATGAAGAAGAACTTAATTTCTGCTGCTTCTTGTGGTTCAGCCAAATATTTTTGTCTATTTTTGATTAATTTTAATACTTAGAAAATATTCATCCTATTATATATGATAACAAAAATGTAGTAAGTAATATCATTGAAAGAAATGGGAAGAGGGACCAAAACTCAGGGAACTGAAAAGAGAAGTAGCACTCCGCAATTACACTCATGAAGAGTAAAATCAATATAGAGATCCAATGGGATCTGTTTTGATGTTCTCAGTACATGTTTATTTACTGCATGTTTCTTAATGATCTGTGCTTCTGGCTCAGCTTTATATTGCAGCAGCACTAATATCACACACATTACCTCACTTTTTTTCTTATTTGATATATTGAGTGGAACACTTTTTGAGGTTCTGCTAGTATAACAGGACTCACAGACTGTAAATTTCCATCAGATTTTAACTGTCAATCTAAACATTATATTAATTGATCTTTAGCACTATATATTACAGCAGTGTCAATGGACCCAAAGTAAGATAGACTCATCAAGTACCAGAGGTATCTTACAATAGTACTTCCTACAGAAAGCTTTCAATCATATACGCAATGGAAAAAAAAAAAAAAACAAAGAGAACACACATTACACATCTTAAACTCTTACACAGCTTAGACTAACATAAAAAGGTGAAAGAATCCACATTTATAACCAAAATTCTAACTTTGACTTAATTAGTATTCTACTTTTTTTTAAATAGCAGGAGTGCAGGAAGACATTTGGAAAACATTGAGAATTAACGAAAAATATAAAACGACTATATGTCATATGCTAATTATTCTCTCCTATAAAAGTCGTCCATCTCGTAATGTTGCAAGCACCTTCTCATTCAAGGATTTTAGATGGCCACTTTTAGCTAGCCCTCCCCATCTCCTGTGATACAGATAAACACCGTTCTCAGTTTACAGACCAATAACTGAAGCAAAAAAAAAAAATCAACAGACTTGTTTAGCATTTCCTAACAAGTCCAAGCTGGGAAAAGACTTCAGAGGCAAGGACATGCAGTCTTAATTATTAGGTACATGACATTTGCCTTGCTGTCTACTGACCTATTTCACAGTCAGACAGTGTTAGGGTCATCACGCTGGAGTCAGAACACAAGTTCTTCGGAGCTTGTGGGGCACAGGGTGGACTTCATGGAGACAGAAGAATAAGCCATTGTCTTTCAGATAAAAGATACAACAGAAGACAGATGGCATAGGCAGCGAAAGCTGATGTGAGGATGGTAGTTTAACAGGCTAAGTGACAAAAATCCTTCTTGCTAACATTTTGAGATATTTCTGATCAAATAGGGCCAAGTCATATATTTATAACTGATTGATCATTGTATTTAGAGCATTAGAAAGAAGCACCGCAACAATGAAATTAAAGTTAGTACAGCACTGTTCTATCTTACCCACTTCTACATTAGATGGAGTGTCAGTAACTTGGGCCATCAGCCTCTGAGTATTTTTATACTTTGTTTGACAGACACTTCTGGAAATGTCTTCTTGTTTTACGTCGTCAGCAGAGCTCCCAGGCTAAGTTCCTTGCGTATCTTTAAATGCTGCTAAGCTGAGTGGCATTTACTCATACCCCCCTCACTATAAGAATCATGGGGTCTAAGTTGGCAAGAATCACATCTCTTTTTTTTTTCCTAGTTTGTTTTTGAGCAGCAGAACAGCTGCCGTCTAAACTTAAGTCCATCTGGTCTTATTTGAAAAAACAAAAAGGGAAAAATTAAAATCAGTTCTCACTAATTAGAGGAAAATTGTATGTAAACAATTGAAAGGTCTTCTCATACTTAAGGCCTGACATTTCCACAAAGAGCTTAATTGCTTGCATGGGCCTAAAGGGTTATGTTCTTTTTTTAAGTTGCATATGTTCTCTGCCAAATACTAGCTTGGACATGCTGTGAGTGGTTTTTGGATCACTAGCAGCTCCTGCTATTTTAGGTGCTGTCACAGCTTGAGGTTGTAATTCATTTTGAGGATCCTGATCATCTTGTGAGGATCCTGACAATCATAGCTATGATAGTACTGGTTTCTGATAAGGCCTTCTTAAAAACTTTTTTTTTTTTTTTGGTGGGGAAACCTCATTTGGTTTCAGTATTAAGAATATCATACTCCAGGCTATCACAGTGCAATAAATTCCTGTTTTAAAGACTAAACACCTGCAGTAGAGTTGGGCAGGAATCACATTTCTTGTCCCATGGAACTTGTCAAGTTTTCATAAATGTTCCTACCATAAAAACAAGTTTCTTTGAAGCTCTATTCATAAAATCAAAGCAAAGAAAAAGCTAGTTAAAAGTGGCCCATCACAGAGGTCTAGTCTTTTTGATGCTCAAAGTGTGTGTGAGAGACAATTTTCAGTTCCTTTTAGACCAACATTTTTATCCAAACTGTACAGTTTACAGTTCTAAGTTGATTATTTCATAATAAGCCTCTCCCACTGGTACTAAACTTGCCTAATAAATAAATATGAAGCGGAGCACAGCCGCTCCACTTCCCACATCTTTCTCTGTTCAACTTAGTGTCTCATTAGGTTGCTCTTTGCTATTCTATCACTTTATTTTCCAATAACTTCCATTACTACTCTTCAGTTTTGATTAGGAAATCTATTTTGGATATTCCCTGAAACTTATAAATTTGTTGATTGACAGTTAAACTTTTGGTATCACTTATCTTAATTCCTTTAATTTTTTAACAACATTTACCTACGAAAAAGAATTCTTTCTAGTGTTTTGGAGATGTTGAACTGAAAATCCACTACAACAACTAGCAAAAAATATACACAGTGAAAAGAAAATATTTCCTGGGCCTTGGTATGCACTTTGGATATGCTAGCACCAGGAAATAGTACCGCTTTCCTCAATTATTTTATGACTCATGAGTAGAGAGAAAGCATACTGCATTCACTCTCACACACATGATTTATGTCATATATCACATATGACAGCACATATGTCAAACTGCAGGAACAGTTTTCTGAGATTTATCCCCTCTTTGGCAGATCCTACTGATAGTCAAAGGAATTGCACAGTTACAGTAAGAAGGAAGTTGAAAGCATATTGTGGTGCATAGTTTGTAACACAAAACTCCAGATCCGGATGGTATCTTAAAGGTTCTGGTAGTGCAGACTCTCAATTTCATATGCAAAGAAGCAATTTGAAGGGTTTACTAGGGCTAAATCCTAACTCAAGGAGTGATCAAGTTAAGAGAAGAAATGCAGTTCTGAACCATATGCTGGCCTAGGAAAGCATAATACACATCTTTTGTGTACCTGGACAGTTGTGCTGGTCAAGTACAGGAGATTAAAGAGATATTTTTCTGCTCCCATCACTGCTTCCATAACTCCCATCACTGAGATCAGGAAGTCCTCTCTCTGGTTTCCTGGCACAAAAATTGCAATAGTACCTGAATTCATAAGGTTCTTTTGATTTCTCTCACCAAACAAGTGCAGGTCTTAATCTACAGATCGAATAGAGGATTTCATCATCCCTTACACCCTTTTCAGAAATTTTATGAAGATTGTAACTCTAGAATCATGCAAATTTGAGAGGATTACTTTCTTTTAATAAGCAATGTGAGTTTCTAACTTCTCTTTCTTTGCAAGAAACAGCCTAACAATGTAAAGAAAGTAGATATTAAATGCTGAAAACAAAACAAAACAGACACAGTGAAACAGTTCTATTACTATCATTTTTTCTGAGTTTAGAGTTCCTAAAGACACTTTTTTGATTTTGACTGTCTGAATTATAGTTTGCTTGCAGATTATTTGTTGCCTCATTGAGCTCTCAAACAAGCTTTGATTTGGTAGACATTTTTGTAATGTGGCCACCATAAAGGCTAGCTAGAGGCTAAAACTATTTAAACAACTTCAGCTTTATGCTTTATCTATCTCAGATGATAAAACTGTTGACCATCCTGGAATATCTAATTCTCTCCTGTTGGAACAGCTCCATTTTTTGATAGTAAGACATCAGTGGAACCCAGGTCTTCCTCCCATATCTCAGGTGATCTTCTCTGATTACACTTGCACCAACCTCTTCTTTGGAACACTGAATTAAAACATGTCATCTTCCTCCTCCATATACCATCTGGTTTGATTGTCACAATGTTTTCCTGGGGATGTTTAGCAAAGACGGTGAACTCAGAAGCCATGAGTGCTGGAATTTCTAAGTACTTAATAAGGAAGAAGGAATGGAGATCCACGATACCCCATTATCAGTTTAAGCCTATACTTAGTGAAATATCTCTTTAATTATTCCTGTTTAGTTCATCTGTTTTTTCAAATTGTGTACCTGATAAAAGGACAAGACAGTGAACCCTATTTGAGGTGCTTCTGAGTCAAGTTCTGGGTACTTCCGCTCTCTTTCCTCATGGCTTCCAGTTGCTATTTAATGCAAATGTCTTACCATTATTTTGATTTTGGCCCCAAACGATCCCTCCTTAGAAAGCCTAGTATACATTCTTAAAACCAATTAGTTTCAAGTATACTAGATATCACATACTGTAATAGATATTTGGGAGGATAGGACAAACCCTTCTCAGTGGTGGCCTGTAATACGACAAGGTGTAAAGGGTATAAGCTGAAACACAGGCAGTTCCATCTCCATATGAGGAAGAACTTCTTTCCTGTGAGGGTGACAGAGCACTGGAACAGGCTGTCCAGAGAGGTTGTAGAGTCTCCTTCTCTGAAGGTCTTTAAAACCTGCCTGGATGTGACTCTGTGCCACCTGCTCTAAGTGTCCCTGCTGGAGCAGGGAGGTTGGACTAGAGGATCTCTAGAGGTTCCTTCCTACCTTAACCATTCTGTGCTTCTGTGATATTTCTTGCACTATCAATAATATAGGTTATTCTATGCTTAGTCTCAGAGAGTAACTACTCTGGACTTTATGGATACTTCAGCAGTATGAAAGATGAAAGAAAGAAGTTCCTATAGAAACAATGGTCTGAGAGTGAACTACTACTTCCTGTTCCCCTCAGGATGTTGCCACATTTGGGGATTCCTGAAACACAGGGAGTACAAACAGGTCCTTCTCTGATGCCTTTTGAAAAATATGTTTTCTGGTTCTTATGAAACCCAAAAATCTACATGCCTCTCAGCTCTGGGAGGAGAGGCTGTGAATCCCACTGCCCTGGAGCTAGTGTAAGGCATCTGTGCCCTAGAAAGCTGTGACATCTAAGATAACTCATGTCCTCAGCACTTCCCTTTGGCCAGGCAAAGCATCCCTGTGCTGTGCACCCGCTGCTGTGAATTCCACTGGGCATGAAGGCAAGCAGGCGGATAGCGCGGCAGGAGTGAAGTGCCTGACCTACAAGCACTGTCATGGAAAGAATTACAAGGCCAAAGTTTCTTTTTGATTCTGGCCCTGGCGGGAGGTGAGGTTGGGCAGACAGAGCACCACCCAACTGTTGCCAAGGTCCTTTTTCCAGGCTTAGCCTTTAGAGTACAATTTCCCTCCAGATGTGAATGTGTAGCAGGCAACTTAGGAGGCAATGGCTTAATTGTTTTTTAGCTATTAACCCTCTGTCCAGATCATTAAAACATTTTATGTACGGCTCAGAGTTTGTACATTGTAGTAGCAATTATATTGAAATAGATAAACTAAAACAGACTGATAAACTTGTTTGTTTCCCTTTTAGTTTTCTTTCCATACCTGCGATAATAATTTGCAATAACTAGAAAGAGTAACATTAATGCTAGTTAATAGGGTTGTTGCTAAGTCACAGAATGGATTCCACTCAGTTTGCCATTGAATTCCTTTGGGTTCTAGGGCAAAACTCTCCATGCTTTTGGTACCCCTTTCTAAAGGCAGAATTCTACTCTGTTGGCTGCTTATCTCCTGTGGGTCTTATCCATTCAGATCTCCTGTATTAGAGATTAAATTTTTGTCCTATCACAAGAGCTGTATTTTTACTTAAAGTATTACCTAATCCTTGCAAGGTCAGTTTGGGCTCAGCACTTTATACTGAAATCTTAGCAATAGTCCACTTTGCTTGCAATTGCATGTCCAAAAATCAGTGGTCCAGACCCAGTCTCAAAGGCCTCTCTCTTCTTTAGGAGGCTGCTGCAAAATGTATCCCATATCTGCACAGACTGTGCAATTTCATGTCGTTATAATGCATAATCAAAAAAAAATTACCTTTCCCTCCAGCACTTATTCTTGTTTTGAGGACATAAAACACTTCAGTATGTATTATTATTTCCTGTGTTTTTTTTTTCTCTAAAGATGAACATTTTTGCAGTTAAAAATGTGTGAATGGCGTTAACACTTTTTTTCCCCCTACTTTTTAAGACTCAAAAACTTTTTTCACTTTTCCTCTCTGTGAAAAAGTGCCCAAGTACTGAACGTTTCCAATAGGAAGCACAACACAAGTGCTCTCCACTGCTATCAAACAGTTGGATTTTCTGCTGTGTACCTGTAAGGAGGCCTGTTTCTAACTAGTTCAAACTGTGGAGGAGCTGAGCACCACAGTGTAAAGCTCTTGCAGAAAATACTCTGCCCACAGACAAAGATAATTAACAGGTCAAAGATTTGAAAAAGAAAGGAAGAAGGAAAGGAAGGAAAGGAAGGAAAGGAAAGGAAGGAAAGGAAGGAAAGGAAAGGAAGGAAAGGAAAGGAAGGAAAGGAAGGAAAGGAAGGAAAGGAAGGA
>JAUBOD010000363.1:3348969-3361670 GCA_032353885.1 Nothura maculosa | reverse complement strand
AAGGAAGGAAGGAAGGAAGGAAGGAAGGAAGGAAGGAAGGAAGGAAGGAAGGAAGGAAGGAAGGAAGGAAGGAAAGTATTAGAAGACTCCAAAAATCACAACTCAACAACTCATATTTTGAATATTATGAGAAAAAAAGTATTGCAGAAGAGCTTGTGAATGAAGTAGTAAGCTCCTTTTACCACTCATTGCTGAACAAAGAAATGATGTTTGTCTTAACGAATAAAGATTTGTCAAGTAGTTTTGAAGATTTGAGGAAAAATAAAAGAGCTTTTTTATAATGTCATGCAGATATCAGGAGGCATCCAGACTGTTCTCTGAAGAGGTATAAATTACATGCTTATTTATAGCTTGTTGGCTGGGATTACAAAATGCAGGCCCATGACTCGCATGGTCTCCCAATGCTTGCTATTGTGCAATGATCATGCCTAGAGAAAGTCCTAGCTTTCAGGGTAAGACAGCAAGTTGTCCTGTATGGTTGTGCCAAGCAGTGAAGAAGGTGTCCTACAAACTGAACCATAATGAGTCATGTAAATTTCTGTAATTTTCTGATACAGAAAGGTAAGGGATAAGACTAGAGCTAGGGTTCAGAGAGAAAGAAAAAGCCTAGAGCCCAATGGGGAGTGGGAATAGAAGGGGCATGGCAAAGAAAATGTAGCGCTATATCCAGATTGGTGCTAGGACCATGCTTGAGTTTAGCCAGCATTAGGTCTGGTGATTTCAGGCTTAGGGCTATGGTTAGGGTTAGGAGAGAAAAAGAAAGCCTAGAGCCCCAAGGGGAGTGGGGCTAGCAAGGGCATGCCAAAGGGTAATGTGTTCAAATTGAAACACATCTCTCATCTCTTATCTACATAAATGGAAAAGGAATTAAGTGAATTGCAGACATAGCAGTCCTAACTCCTGCAAAAGACACATATAACTACTGAAATATGTTTAAATATCTACATATCTACCTAGCAGTCATCAAGTATACAGTAAAAATACAACTGTTTAATATCACAGAAAGAACATACTCTTAAAAAGAACTTGGAATATAAACTGTGAACAAGTATGTGCTACTTTAACACGTGAAAGAAAAATAATAATGAATGAAATTTGCATTCAGAGATGAAACCCTATGTCATCATAGACTTTTTCTTAGCTCCTTTAGTCAACACAGACAATCAGCCCCTCTTAAATGGCAGATACATATGATTAAAATATGGTCACTATCTTACAGGCAGTCTTTACCACTTTACTAATGCTACTGCTAAGGCAAATTTCAAGTTCCATTCAAATGAACAGAGATCTTTCTTTGGACTTTAATGGGGGATAGAGTGAGATTTTTAATAGCAGTTCTAGCCCTGTGCACATTTATGTGAATCTACTGTTACAGAATTAGATGACTTTCTGCAGTCCCTTATTTAAGTTTCTTTTTTATTAAAAAAAAAAGATAATTTAATTTTAAATAAAATATTTAATTTCTCAATAGAATTGAAAATTCTACTGATGCAGAATGAAATTTCATTCCTAAAATTCTTTCATAGAAGAATGTGGAAAATTTAGTTTCAATATTGAAAGAGAATCCTGTGAAACAGAAACTGTATTTACTATTTGATCCTACTTCTTACATATATTTATATATTTTACAAAGGCACTGCAGTTGACCAATCTAACTGCTTTTAAAAACATCTGATTATCTTTAGATCCCCTAAAAACTGTCATAAATGTAGATTATTCAGCTAGATGTTTGTTAAACAAGATGCATACAGCCATATATTTGCTTGAATCTCCTTTTAAAATTAATAAAAAAGGAAGAAGAAGAAAGAGGAGGAGGAGGAGGAGGAATCATAAGAATTGCATTTTAAAGTAATGTCTTATAAAAGTGTTGAAAGAAATGCAAATGAACTGTGTATCTGTATGGTGATGTATTTTTCATCTTTATAAGATATAATAATCCATTTTTTAATGCAGAAATTGTATTAAGCAGTACAAATAGGATAAATCATAGTCAATATATCTGGAAACAGATGATTCCAATCCACATGTATATCTAGGGCCTTGTGATATTTAGTGCCCTAAGAAATCTTCCTTCCAAGAGAGTCACAAGTTCCTGTCAGTGCATTTTGAACAAATAAGCAACTTAGTACTGACAACAATTCAGCAACTACTCTAAATCACACTAAGTTATTTTTAGCAATACATCAAAACCTGGTGTGCAGGGAATTCTTGCAATTAAGCCTCTTCTGCCAGCAATTTCAGAAAGCGTCATTCATGGTTTGATTACTGTGTAGCAGTCAGCAAAACGAGTTTCTTGGAACCCAGTCCTGTATGTTTTGCAGCAAATACTGGTTTTGCTAGAGTGCAATTTTGCTCTCTTAGGAGGCTCTAGGGACAAACTACCCTTTTCTATGACAGATGAGAGTAGAGCTATTTGGATATGAGCCAGGCATGCCACTAGCCCTGAGGCCTAGAAACCAGACCCTCACCCTGTTGTTGTTATAGTGAACAGTAAGGGCAAGACTAGGACTTCATGCAATCTGCATTTTCAAAACTATTCAAATGCAATGAAAAGTCCAGTAGAAGCAAACTAACCAGAGAAAGGTACCTCATAAGAGTTTACTCTCCTGTACCAGTTGTGACCATTTTCCTCTGCTTTGCAACGTGTTTATGCTATAACAAGGGCTGCCCTTCAGGCAGACTAGAGTTGCTGTTCAGTATTATTTCAGTAAACTTTTCTGCCCCTATAAATAAATGAGCAAGGCTTCTGACAGATTATATTTGTGAAAGGAACAGGAAAGCATCCAGCATTTTTTTTTAATCTTTTTTTTTTTTTTTTTTTTAAGAAAGAAGGACAGAGAGTGTTTCTGTGGATATTTCTCCTTAAATAAGAAGTGGGCAGAATAAGAACATGGGCCCTAGCCAGGTCCTTAATAAAATGAATGATGTCTGAGTTCCCTAGAGGGCTCATGACGCCACTTTGGAGTTTGCAGTCAGCAAGAAGGAGCTCATATTGCACACCGCATGACACTGGAATATGACTAATAAACATCAGGAAGTCCCCAATGACTGCAAATTTGGCAGCACTATCTGAATTGGCCTGTCATGATGCTCATGAACCTTGCGAGCATTCTTGGGCCTGGTTTCAAGCTGATAGCAGATCCCTGGTTTTTGATTTAACGCACCTCGCTGCCTAAAAGAACCTGACAACTGAAATAATAGAGGTGTTGCATATGAAGACGGAGGCACCCTAGCTAAGCAACAGGATGCTGAAACTTGTCCAATGCCTATCTGGTTTAAATAGTGCTATTAACATTCCTTACTTGCTTTCATATACACATCCATATTAAAAATCTCATTAAAATATTCAAACCACATCTGGGAACTAGTATTCTAGGTCAATATTTCTATTGTAAATTTTCACAGATAAGTTGCAGACTTCTCAAAAAAGACTTTCAAATGGAACTGTTGATAAGCCATTAGTTGATGCATAATGGTGAGAATGGCACTGCTATAATAGGAATGACCATGAGTCAGTTTGACAAATAATAAAATACTGGTAAATGGATGAGGCTTTAAGCCTATTCATTAGGCTCGCTTTCTGATGAGTTAAAACAGACTTCTTATTTCTGGTCCATAAACACCCCAGGCAGTTGAAATCTGTCACGGATAAGGCTGGTGTGACAAAGTTTATTTAGTTCTAGAATACAGTAGTCAGAAAAATGTAAGAAAGCACATATGGTGACATAGTCCCCTTAAGTCTGTAAAGTCAGAGGGAAATTTTCTGGTTAAAAATCCTGATATGTTCTAATAATGTTTGTTAGCCTACTAAAAATTAGATATCTGTGGGACCAGCTTAGAACAATGGACTCCTAAGAATATCATTACCGAAAAAGTAAAACCATTGTTTGAAATGGTCTCTGTCTGGAAGACAGTGTGGTGGGAAAATATTTTAACAGGATTTCTTATTATTATGATTATTCTTGAGATGTAACACCAGCACTAAAATATATGGAATGTTCACCAAATGCCTATCTCAAATAGATGGTAAACAGTTTATGGTGATTTTATTTGTAAAAAAAATCCCTCTCAGACTTCTGCTCTATATAGTAAATTCACAGGCTAGCACAGTGCATGCTCATTTAACACATTTTCACTGCAGTGGCATAAACATGTCACAGCACTGATCTGGCAGATCTTGGGAAGAAAGAGGAATCTATAAGAGCTTATGAGCTACACTGCATCAAGAGCATGCATGGTAGCCCATGAGATCCCAAGCCAAGCCTAGCAGCTGCCAACAGCCTACAGACCAAGGGTCTTAGCCTGCAAGTCCTAACAATTCAAAACTACTCACATGGGAAAGTTTTTGCTGTACTGTTTTGTAAGCAGACAAAATATAGGCAAAGTCTGGCAAAAAAAAAAGAAAAGCAGTGTAACAGGCGCATTTTCATTAATTCCATTGTGCTGTCAGTTTCTATACTACTGTTTTAAACTACCTATTGGCAAAGTATAGAAAACCATAGCAGATGCATACCATTAACAGGAGTACTTGAAAAGCAATGAGTTTGAACTCAGTTTCATATAGAGTGATAGAGAATTTATGTGCAACATAACAAGTGCATGCTATGATTTAACAGTTTGGATATTGATGAATAATGACATATATGCATGTTACAATCCTCCAATTGTCCACTACAATGAGATACCTACATTTTTACAGCCAACACATATTAAAACCGTGTATTTTTCTCAGCCCTGAGTTGAATTTGCTTTCCCAGACAAACGGAAATCTTCTACTTACCTCAGTGGAAATCTTAGGTAAAGCTTTTACTGACCTTTAAAATGTGTTGTTCCTCAAAACCAGTCATTATTGTGGGACATCTTAAGTACACTTACGTGTCTGGCAAAGTGGAGTTCATCCAGGAGTGGTTTACCCATCTTGAGAACAGACGTGTTACTCAGATATGATGATGAAATGTTCAGTTCAATATTATACAAATGTCACAGGTATTTTGTAGTTCTGCACTACCTTGGAAACACATGAAGTATACATAGTATAACCTGTAGGACAAGATTTAAAAAAGCTAAAGTAGTCTGCAGAAATGCTTCCTGCAGGTGTTTTGCTGCAATTCTGGGATTAATTGCATATATACTTCTTCTATTTCTTTTATTTGTCTTTGATTTTACTGTTTTTATAGTTCATGAAAGCATCTGCAACTAAGTTGACTAAATATGTATATTGAATTTACAGTATGACACATTAGTGTCATGGTACTTTCGCAACTGTTAATTTCAATCTCAGGGCCACGTTAGTCAGTTAGTTGGAAATTTAGTTTTGCTTGCTCAAAATTCCTGCTTAATGAAAATCTGAGGCAACAAAAGTCAGTGAAAATTTTGCCTTTGGTTTTTATGTGGCCCAGGCCCTGCTATCCTTTTCTAGAGGTGTACAGTGGTGGGGTTTTCATTTTGTGCTTTAGAGCTGCAATGTTACACTAATTCCTTTTCTCAGACAAATGTTGATAAATGGTTCTGACTTCTGTCATATAATTTGTAAATGTTAAGGACCATATGCAATGTGGAAAAGTCACTATTTAAGGCACTTTCTTTTTCATTTTTCTCTTTTGAAAGTTAGTATGTTTGACCAACATAGAGAATAAACATCTTCTTTCAGATGCTAAGGCTGCAGTGGGGAGGGGAAATCTTGAATATCTGCTCAGAAGCATTCTTGTTCTTGGCTCTTTAACTGAATATCTTCATCATTTTGACAGCTTTTTCTTCTGGTAACTTGCATTTTGCCCCACTCATCTCCGATTAACAGACTTAGAAGATTACTGAAGTACTGTATCCGGGACTTCTGCACTTGAAGCTCATAGGAAGAAGAGAGATGTATGATTTCTCCAATCTTAGCAGAATTCTACATTTCTCATGAAGAAAAGCAGAGTCTGAGGGATAAGACAAGAAGGGCAAGATAAGGGGTAAAATAGGAAAGGGGTGACCTTTTTAAAAGTAATGTGATATATCTAGATTTGAAAAGCAAGTCTGAGACAGTATAGAGGTCACTCAAATGACCAAACTGCAACAGCTTCTACATTTTACCAGTTTAAATTGTGCACTTTGTATGAATGAAATAGAGCTTTTCTCTGCGCAGTTTGGATTTTAAGAACTAGCACAATTAGGATAAAATTCATTTTCATTCAGAATCAGCATTAATGTTGGAAGAAAGCCAATATGGTATTGACAAAGGTAAGGAGGTAGCAAAAGTATAATTTAAAAAATAAAAATAAATAAATAAAAACAAGGAAAGATGCAAAGATTTCCGGTAGAAGCAGCTATTTGAGTAAACTTTCTAGCAGAGTGTTAAAGTTATTTTGCTGCAGTTCCAGAGGTGTGAGTTTAAGTTATGCTGAGGATAATCTTCCAGCTGAACTAGCTATAAATAGGTACATTGTCAGTGGGGCTGAGGAGCCAAAACGCAATTCTTAAGGAATCCTATCTCTTAAGACTCTCTGTGCTATTGAGTACACAAGTTGTCTTCTTGACTGTTCATAGCCAAGTCTGTAGAGCTTTGAAAAACTAACAAACAAAACCTGGCAGTAAATGATTCTAGGACAGTCCTACTTTTACTTCCACTTCTCCCTTTAATCTGCTACCCTCTTTCCTCTACTATTTAAACAGACAAATGAAGCCAAGGGGCCTAAACTTTGTGAGGCCTCTCCTAAATGTGGATAGTTCCTAGTTTTTGAGCTATGCCATTGGTCTCCACTCTCTGTCAAAGGTGATATGTGAAAAGAATAAGGAAGAGGCCTCTTATCATCTGTGACCATCTGAATAGGAAAGGCAAAGAGGCACTTAAGACCTTTGCACAAAGCAGCAAAGTTTACCTACCTTAATCTCCTGTGTGAAGGTGAGAGTGAAAAAGATCTGAACCTTCTCTGTGCAAGAAGGCACTTTCTTCAGTTCTATGAAGATAAACTGCCTTGTAGCTTTAATCGGAGTTAAATCAAGGTTACAAAGTGGTTGATGTTTAGCTACTGAATGTTCATAGTTTTGTTGATTCATTGGCGTGCGTAGAATGTGAAGGACCTTCTAGTTTTAGTACTTTTTAATAAGATTAGCATTTCATTTCTGAAGGGCCTAAAATATGTTACACAACGTACAGTGATTTGGTCTTCTCAATAAAAGCAATGGTGTCTGCTACATAGGAAACATTTTTTAAAACTGTAAACTGTAGCACATGGCTCAAACTATACAGTACTGTTGGTTTTATCTGTGTAGATTACTATTTTTTGTCCATGGGATTGGTTAAATCAGGTATGCATCTGCAAGCAAAAATGTATATGCTTTACTTGATAAATGCTTTAATTATTTAAAAGTTGCAGTGCTTACATCATATCTGCTCTTTTTATTTTTTCAGTCTAAATGTGGTCTCATTATATATACATATATATGTAAGTGTGTGTATGTGTGTATATATTTGGCCAGTAATTAATGGCAATTGTAATAGCAAAAACAATTGGAGTATCATGACAGTCTAGGAAGGAATACATAACAGAAATAATACTGTAACTCCAAAAATTATGAAAAATAACCAAACAAACTTAAAATAAAAATTTCTACTTATTTTATTTAAGGGGCAAGACGTACTATTGACTGCTGGGGCAATATAGTCTGATAGGAGGCATTAGTTCTGGTCCAGCTTACCTGATTGACTATTTATTTCACCTCAAGGAAGTACTTTAATTGGTTTGTGTTTGTTTTCCTTACACCCTTAAATGTGAAGTTCTGTGGGGAGAAGGTTTCTTTCCTACTTGTTAGATGGTCTACTACTTGATATAATAAGGACCACTCTGCGTTGATTTGTGTTTAATTTCCCAAAGCAAAAATAAATCTGTAGGTCTCTACTTTTCTCTGATAGCAGTGTTAGTTTCTGAGTTGTATTCAGCTCTGTGATACTGATGAGATTTGCTGTCGAAGCCAGGAAGAGACAACAGTTGTGTCATGTTTAGCATCTCTTTAGCTGCCCCACGAGGATCATCTCATTATCCCCGTGGAGATTTTAAGTGCCTGACTTTGTCTTCTCCTTCTTTAAACACCTTTCTTCAAAAGTCATGTAATATGTCACCTTGTCCTACTTGATGAAGGTTGACAGGCTTCTTTTCAGAGCTTGTCAGTGCTCCTCTTTAATTAGCCAGAGAAACTATCACTGAGTGACCTACTAAGTAGCCTGCTACTCCTTGGGGTTCCCCAGCTCCAACTACTCCAGGGCATGCGAAATGGGACCAGAAGGCAGTCATCAATTCCTGCTTTCCATAATAACCTTGTCAGGTGACAGTCACCACAAAGTTATGAAGTCAGGATTGCGTTCATGGAAGTTCTTAAATGAGAGACTTCTAGTTCTGCAAACCTAGGCTCCTCCTGCAGAAGTTTCAGCATAATTGCAATCAATATACTGAGTGAGACAATCTCTGGTAGATGTTTGGAAGATTCTTTTCTTTTACCTATTTGTGTTTTATTTCCTTCTTCTTTCGTCTCTTGACACATATTCTTTCATATATTTAATACTGACAACTTGCCCACCTAGGCACTAGGGCAAATGTTAGCTCAGCATTCATACGGAGATGGAAGAAATCTTGTCACCTACTTTGTCTATATAGAGAGAATTTGCTTATAGCCTTATGATATGAGGTACATAGCACTCAAAAATCTCTAGTGTTGAAAGGTCTGTCAAGCTCAGATTTTGAATGGCTCTTTGATTTTTTTTATTTTCTTGTTTTCTGTAAAATGAAGTTAGAAATATGGATATTTCTATGGATATTGTTAATTAATGGATATTTTAATGGATATTATTATTAATATTATGGATACTAAAAGTGTTTAATATCCATAAAAAAGTGTTTACTTCACTGATGTATGACCAAATGCCATGGAAATTTCATGAAAATGTTAAGCATTTTTTTAATGAAATGCTGCTTCTATCTGTAATTATTTTACAAAATGAGTTGAAGATACCAGACCTGAAATTAAACATCAAGAGAAACACAGCAGAAAGTGGCAGTTTGCTTCTCTAGAGACTAAATTAGGCCATATTAAATGGTGCCTTAATCTTAAGTTTTACTAAATGTAAAGTATCGTTAAGGAGTCTATTAATCTTATTAAACTATCTTAAAATTCTAATTTAATTTAAATATATATCATATTTAATTTAGAGAATTAAAATAATCTGAACAATAAATCTGTCAAATATTTGTGTAGAAACCACAGATGTGGTATTTGTCATACAAATATGATACATATTGAGTCACTTCAAACAGAACATGATCACAAGGGGAAAAAATATGGGCAATGTCAACACCTTGTTATCTCAACATTATAAATGTCACCAAACTCAGCTCTTTCACTTACAGAGTGTAATGTGTATTTCTTGTGGATGATAATATAGGCTGCAACTATTTCAAAACCTGCTTAGAATCCTGAAAAAGAAATATCTTCTACTGAAGATCTTATTTAAATCTGTTCTTTAGACCTGCTCCTCCACCATTAAAATATATCAGAAATTCCATCCATAAAGCCTCCTAGAATTAAAATTAGAGATTATTATTTTTATAACTGTCATCTAAATATTTGTGAAACTAGGAAAAACTATCTATACAGGTTGTGAAATTTCCTCTGTGATTCTTTTCCTTGATGGAAAAGGGAATTTCCTACTTCTCTATAGTGAAATAGGCTCATTCATCCTTTCTAGCTGTCAGTTGGTATGTGTGAAAAGTTGGTTGTTTTGCTTTTCCAGACTTTTCCACTTCAGAATAATTATTAAAACAAATTAGATGCTTCCCCCAGTTCAAATGGTACTGATTAATTACTGCAGTGGTAATTTCTTCTGTTCTTGGTATGTTACTTGTTTACAACAGCAGGCATGATAGCAAATAGTGCACACAGGAAGAGTTTCTGGGTAACTGCTTCACTTTCGCTCTGTTTATCTTCCCCTATTTTTTTTTTTCCATCATGACAAAGTTTATAAAACTTCCAAATAAGTACAAACAGGTCAGATGAGAGACCATCCCTTCCTCCCTCTTGGCAATGGGACACCTTGCTGTCACTGCCACTTCAGAGGTGAAGGTATCAGGAGGTAACTAGAAAAGACCACCTTCACAGCTGCTCATCCCACCTTCTTCCTGGCCAATCCATCTCAGACTTTGCATAATTTATGGCATGTTTCTGCAACCAGCACAGCTTATCTTCTTGCTGCTACTTGTGGTAAGCCTTAAGTGTAACACTGCTACATAAAAGCTATTGTACCATACACCTGATCAACTGTGATCAACTGTAACTGTGATATACGGGATCTGAGATATGGAATTTTCATTTACAAATTTATCTTTTTTTTTCCAGTGCTAACCTCCACTCACACTAAAATGAAGTTATTTTCAAAATTCCTGCCTGATTGCAAAAGACAAAAAAAGGTAAAAAAAAGAAAATGAAAGCAATGAAAACAAAATACATGATAAGGAGGATTAATATAAAGGTTTTATTATTTGTTTGCAAAGACTGAAGAGTTATAAAATGTTATATAGTTTTTTCAAGATCAGGGCACTAAAACCTTAATTGCATTTTACACAGTTGCATAGGCACAGTGTATCTATAATAGCTAATCTGAAGTTCACTTATCACCAACCACAGTTGTTATATAAACAACATACAGAGTAAGATCACTTATTCTTGTTGATGTTTCAAAACTCAGAAATTGCCTCCTCTTCAATTTTCCAGGTTCTTAGGTAATCAATCATGAGTAGTTCTCAAGAAAAATAATTGTTTCCAGAGTAAAACTCTCACCAGATTTTAGGCTCTATAAATTGGTCCCTCTGAGCTTCAGAAGTGTGAGTAATGATGATACTAATAATAACAATAACAAGAAATCTCAGATGAAAATATTTATACATTTTCCTTAAGTCAGAAGGGGAGAAAAGTTTTCCCAGAACAAGATACCAAGCAGGGAACATAAATCACAGTTAGGCTGCCACATTTTTGGATATGTATGTTTTCCTTTTGACTTGAAGTTCTATGTAAAGTGTTGTTTGCACAGCATTATAAGTCACTCAAACAATAATAAGCATTTGCATATTCATAGCCAATCCCAAATGTCGACAACTAATGCAAAGGGGAAAAGGAAGGGAATGATAGATGTCCTTTATTGAGAAGGTACAGCACAATGAAAAAGGAGGAGATTTACATAGTTATTGTGTTCTTTGTCTTTTTATTAAACCATGACCCATGTCCCATTGTCTCCCTTTCCTGCATCCTCTCATCTTCACAGCAATAAGATGCTCTGAAGTGCATCTGAAATAACTACTTGTAGCTCTCAGAAACAACTTAAGAGTTGTGTCAGAGCATAAGGCATTTCGTTTTCATTTTAATAAAATATAAGAGTATGTGTTACTAGGAGAAGAAGAATACAATGGGAGAAAAGGGAGGAAGGTTCAGAGGAGTACATTTTCTTTGATGATCCTCTGTCGTCTATTATAACCTTATCAGGCATGTTTTGGAGAGAATTGTCAAAAATGTCCTTTTCCTGCCCCAGAACCTCTGCTGCCTGACTGCTAATAATGAAGAGACGGAGGTGTGTGCATCATAGCATCCATACTCGATCCTTCGTGGCTGGGAATCTGACTTGAGCCTTTCTCTCCAGAAAATGGAACTGAGAAGACACCTAAGCTCTACTTGCTTGATATGGGAAAATCACCAGATTATGGCTGCTCAGGCAGCTTTCATAGCTCTTGATTTATCAGCATTGCTCATGTAGCTGAAACAAGGCAGCGCTACCTTAGTTTCATACTAGTATCTTCTTACCCTGCCTGTAATTTTGAGCTTCCAATTTGCAGAGACTATACCAAACTATAAATTAGTTTTCTATCACATACCATGGAATCACAATTCCATCACACAGGCAGTTCATTCCAAATGTACAGGCAAGATCTGAGGCATAAAATATTACATATGCCAAGATCTGACCTAGTTAACAGTAAAGCTGAAGTGACTTTTTCCATTAATTTCAACAGCTGTATGACCATGCCATAGGAAATTATATTACCAATTACTTTTGTGCAAGTACATGAGGGCTGCTGGCAAAAAAAGACTATTACTAGTTTGTAAGATCTCTCTGGCAGGGACTGTCTGCCTCTGTAATTACAAACTGCAGTAAGACCCCCAAGCAAAAATACATATTATGAGTAATAATTAATAAGTAACTAAATGTAAATATAATAGTAGCTTAATAGCTAATAATACATTACATAAACAGCCTGGACACATTTGAGGAGTGCAGAAGTTGTGAATGTTAATGATTCTTTCAGAGCACTTTTATTACTTTGCAGCCAGAACGGAACAAATTTACCTCTTGTGGGATGTCTTATGATTTCAGTGCATAAAAAATGATTTAATACTTAGCTTGCCCTCAGGATTAACTCATAGCCATGTATAAAACAGACCTTTACTACTGTTGTTTAAATGTTCTTAAAATAAACGATTTGTTTCTAATGGATGTCTTTGAGACTCAGGATGAAATCCTCAAAGAAACTAACATCTGCAAAATGTGGTCAGTAATATCCTGACAAAGACAACATTGCAAACATTGCCACATAGGATAGGATAAGAGGAAAGGGAAAGGGAAAGGGAAAGGGAAAGGGAAAGGGAAAGGGAAAGGGAAAGGGAAAGGGAAAGGGAAAGGG
>JAUBOD010000363.1:3336983-3348869 GCA_032353885.1 Nothura maculosa | reverse complement strand
GGAAAGGAAAGGAAAGGAAAGGAAAGGAAAGGAAAGGAAAGGAAAGGAAAGGAAAGGAAAGGAAAGGAAAGGAAATTGTCCTTAAACACTGTGTATTAGAGTTTACCTATTACCACACTTGAAGGGTTGAAAATAAACTTGCAGTTTAAATTTGTCTTTATTTTTGGAACTATACTTACAAGTTGAGAAAACTTTAAAAACTTTGAATAGAATATTTTAAAAGGAGAAAGGAACTTGTTCGCTGAAATAAAACAGGTTTTCTGAAAACACCCCTCAACATCATTTTTTTTGAATCTCTGCTTTTCATTTATAGTTTTTCTGTGTTTCCTGCACACCACCTGCAAATAAATGAGCAAAATTGCCTGAGCTTCATTTAATCTTCTACTACTAGGAGAACTGAATTCAATCATGTTTTGGACAAAACAAAGTTATATTTAGTATAACAAAAATATATAATGTCATTTGTAATGTCACTTGGCAATCATGTTTTTACTTCAATAAAAGATGTGAAAAAGCTCAAGGCCAATTATTCTTTACTGAATATATGCCATTATACTATAATGCAATACAGCAACAATATGATGTTACAGGGCAGTAAAAACTTCTTGGCATGGGTTTGTATTTGAGTTTATGACATAATGAGCTCAATGTTGCGGACAATGAAACTGATGACTACTTTGCCATTGGTTTCACTTGAAACAGCAATGTGCCTGATAATTCACTGGTAAACCAGAGTACTCACTCACATAGCTCATTTCTGAGTAGTGAGAATAAAATTATTATAATGCTCATTTTGTTAATATTACCTATGTATGTAAGAGAAAACTACTTTGCAAATACTTTTTTTATGTCCCTTAGAATTTGAGAATGTTTGGAATAGATTTACAGAAGTAGTGTGGTAACCATATCAAAGTTGTTACCTTGAAGGTAGTGGTATATGTATATAAACAAACAAACAGAAATGTTAAAAGAAGGCTGAAAATTCCTAGAAGGATTCAGAAGGTACAATTAATTATTGTAGCAACTATTTAAAGAGCAAATATAAGAAAATTGCATGGAGCAGCAAAACTAACATCTGATAAAACATAATAACGTCCCCAAGTTTATAAATCACTCAAGGATCACTCGTTAGTTTGTACATGATGAAATGAGGTTCTGAAACAAGGCTCTGCCGTGTGATAACCACCACTGCTGGATCCAGGGCACATCCTGAGGCCTCCCAGAGCGTCAAAGGGTCTCAGGGGAGGCAACACCAGACCTGACATCTCGTCCATCTCCCCAGCACGTTGCCCAACACAACGTTGTCTCCAGGAGCGATTTTCAAACTGTATCTATCTCTGCCAGTAAAATATTCAGGGATTGCTTCTGTGCCCTGAGGCCATGTGAGGCCGTAGTGTTTCTGCGAGAAACTCTGAGCCCTCTTGCTTTCTGACACAGGAAGGTGGCACCAGATGAACCATCAGGAAGGGTCCTTGGTCCCTGCTACACTCCTGGACCCCACTTGGGCACTTTGGGGGAGAATGCTAATTGGAAAGGGCCAAACCATGGAGCCGTGTGCTATTCTGGACTTTGATCCAGGTTTTGTGGTTCCCACAGTGACAGAGAAGACATGGATCATTATATATATAAAAATATATATGGCCCAGTATCTTCTCAGATTAGACACCATATACTATTCCAACTGGAAAGAAACATGAAGGACTGGTACTCTGCAGCCCTGCATGCTGGAAAAAATTCCTGGGGTTGCAATAGCATACGAGGTATATACCTCAATAACTATCCTGGTATAACTTCAGGATGAAAATTATAATATATTCCCATTCTGCCTGTAGAGGCAGCTGAAGTAGATAGATTTTACTTTCAGCTTAAGGAGCTGTTTTTCAAGAAATCTTTAAAAGTCAAAACTTCCACTGATTTCAAAGGGACTTCTGTCTGTGTATGGGATGCAGAACAGAGCCCTCTCCTGGTAAGCGCTAAAGATAATTGAGGACACCCCTTGCTCCATATTTGGCACTGTCCACAGCACATATCTATGTGATGAAGTATTGAATGTAGGCCCTCAAAATAAAATATTAGGAAAGCTCAGCTATTCAGAGTCATGAAACCTTACGATTAAGGTCAGATGTGTTTGGATTAAAAAATTACGGAAATCTAATGATGGCACACTTGAAAACTGAAACAAAAAAATGGTTATATAACATATTTAAAGGCACAGTTGGCACTTCAAGTCCACAATGACTAGCCAGTTGTAACCTGCTTTTGAACCCACAGCTGAACCCTGGATGTCAAATTACTGAAAAGGGTGGGTCACTTTCTTTTTAAACTTGAAACCTGATAGCCATGGTGAAAGAACCCCCATTCATTCTTTCTTTGTATAACTATAATGCCATGAAGCACCAATAATAACTTTAAGCACACAGATCAACAAACTTAGCCTAATTAACCCAATTTGGGATTTCATACTTCAACCTGAAATTAAGGAACTATATTCCAAAGTAAAACAAAGTCTACGACAGGTACATATGCTATATACCTCACAGATAGACACGCCAAAGAAATCATAATTAGTAGTGATCTATTTCCTAAAGTAGGTCTCTGTCTTTTGAGTTTCCAGAATACCTAGGTACAATCCCTTTGTTTAAAACAGCTCTTGTTACTGAGGTGCAGTACAAAAATGAATTGGTTTAATTTCAAAATTATTTATAAAGATTTGAAAGTCCATACTGTTTTTAGTAACACATGCAAACATGATTATCCAGAGCCATACTATTTATGGCTGTAATCTTATTAGATTTCACAAGATAAGTAGGGTTGGGCCTATAGTATTTGCATGGAACACCTCCAAGGAAATTCCGAGTTATTGTAAGAACTGGTATTTGTTCAGGGCGACATTCTGCTGCTGACTCAGAATGGAACCGGCACAGGGAGCATGGTTCCCAGCTCTGCCTTTATATAAGAGGTAAACTCGAGCATATGAGCACTTGCAGCCATTAAACACCCGATGGGACTTTATGCAAGTGTAGGAGTGCCTGGCGAAATACCAATCTAGATAATTGCATCCTGCCTACTTACATTCCCCTGTTGCTTTAAATGGAGAAGGTATTATTCTCCTATTCATGTGTAAAAGTGGATCCTAGGCCCTTCCTTGGGCTGCCTTAGGACTATTTCTAGCCTGACCTTCTCCATGCAGGGTTCTGTATGGTCACATAGTCATTTATATGAACCAGTGTATTGCACTGGATTTTGGACCTACAACTGCAAGCAGATCCACTGAGCTCACTGGAATTTGCTTCAATCTGAAGATATCAATTTAGCTGAAATCATCATCTAACTGCTACCTGTAAAAGCTATATTTGCAATAAAGCACTGTGAATAATTGTTTCATTATAAGGTCATTTTCTATAGGACTTCTTTTACTACCTGATCCAGGTGAAATGCACCAACCTACATGTGCAACCCTGCCCGCTCTCACTGTGATCAACAGCAAAACAACCATGCCCCTTAATGGGAGATTTGCCTTGAGTCAGCACCAAAGAGCAGTGGGGCACTTGGCTCATCCTTCCTCAGTTTGAAACCTGCTACATCAAACAGGGATCATACATCATCTTTTAAAATCAGTTGTAACTCGCATTTTAAGAGAGCGCACAACAGATGGTTAAAAGCTTGCTTTAAAGTGATATGTCTATTAAAGCAACTCATGTTAGTAGGTGATTGTTCCCTGGAACAGAAATTTGCTTCATTGAAGTAAAGTGGAAGGAAACCAGACTTCAGAAAACCTTCATTATCGTGTTCAAGTACCTCATATTAGACTATTCTGCCATTCACAAAAGCCCTCTCCAAAGGAATGAGTTGTTAGCACTTTTTCTTACAAAAAGAGTCTGTTAGCAAGATGGGTGCTGGTGTTAGTCACAACTGTTGCTCTGCAGCAGGGCTGTCAATTTAAATTATTTCCTGTAAATCTGAGTTTTTCTCCCCTGCCTTGTACTCTCTTACCTTTTGAGTTTCAAAATTCACTTGATTTTTTTTTTTGGCTTGTCAATTAGAAGGCTAGCTTTTGGGGGCTTTCTTGTTTAAATGTTTTTCTAGCTGTATTTGTGTAGGTCAAAGAGTTTTTCAAGTCTGTTCTCCTTCTAAGTGGCGACTCTCCTAAGACAGCAAATACACAATTTTTATAGACTTGTTTTCAAGAGGATTGAGTTGTCCTGAGTTTGAAATCATTTGGTGGAAATATGACCATATAAGTACAAATGATTGAATACAAACGACAAAATTCAAAGGCAGACAGCTTAAGCAGTACCATAAGTTGTGCCTTAAATTATAGCACTCGGTGCAAAGTGAGTAAAGGGAAGTCAGGTAGCAAACGATTTTCACAAATCTGTAACTTTTGACTTCTTCTTGTGCAACTCACTGGCCTCAAGAGTATTTGTCAGTCAATACTTTTGAATATTAAAACAGTTCTCTGCCATCTCTGTCCAGGTACAGGGCCTAGATTTTGACACTCACTTGTGTCACATGCCCTTTGAAGAGTGAAGTTACTTGACAGAAAGAAGGTAACAGAATCCCAACCGATTAATCAAGAGTCACCCAATCCTCTCAGTGAAACCCAAAAGGGGAGCTAACATGGGACTAGTGATGGGGCTGTGAAAAGTGATGGGGTAATGAGGTTCCCCCTTCACCACACTGTGCAGTTAAGAGGACCAAACACAGCGGCTGGATTCGCAGCAGACAGGGCAGTTCAGCCCCCAGAGGGGCAGGAAAAGGTTTTTTCTCCATCCTTGCCTGAGAAGGCAGCCGCATCCTGCACGGGGCACCGCAACAGGTCCTGTTGCCGCTGCGGGGCAGGCTCTGGAAAGTCCTGGCCGCTCTGCAGTGCTTCAGCTGGGGACAGAGCAGCCTGGGGAGAGGGGGACAGGCCGTGCGGTGACACGCGGGCTGGGCAGCGGGGCCGTTTGCGGCCGTTTGGGCCCCTTCGGGAGGCGTTGGCGGCGGCTCCCGCACCCGCTGCTCGCCCCTGGCCGCCCCGCCGCCGGGACGACCTTTTCGGGAGGCAGGGAAGGAGGGAGGGAGGCAGGAGCGAGCGAGGGAGGGAGGGGGTTACCTTCCCTTAGCAAAGTCCCGTCCCTTGCGAGGGAAACTTTCTAAGTGCCTGTGCGCGAGAGGCAACTAGTTGCGCTCGCTCAAGTGCGAAGGGTGCCTGGCTGCTCCAGCCTCCTCCTCCTCCTCCTCCACCCCCCCAAGTCTCCCCTCCCGGTCTGCTCCAAGTTGCGCTTTATTTGTGTGAGGAGAAAGGGAGGGGGTGTGAGAGGGGGGGGCAGCACTCGCGGAGGGGATGTCCTGCTTTTGCCAGAGGAACAGTGCAAAAGGGGAACCTCGGCTCGGAGAAGGGACGAGAATAAATAAATAAGGAGCAGCCGTGACATAAAGGTAGCCCGGCAGCGAGAAGGTGAGTGCGCCCCGCGCCCCCGGCCTCCCCGCTACACAGGGACTCGCTCCCCTCGCCGCTGCGGGTCGGGGCAGAGCGCGCGCTCACCCGGGCCCGTTTAGCGTCGCTTTCCTGCTCGCCTTGTTAAGAGAACGTAAGCCATAAAAACAAGGAAAGCTGCTGCGGCGCAGAAGTGGCGGGGAGGCTCCGCAGAGCCCAGCAGGGACGGGCTGTGGGCGCCGGCGCCGCGTTCCCGCGGAGCCGCGTCCCGCCGGGCGCCCTCCTGCCCCTGCAGCCCCTCCAGGTGACAGCAGGAGCCCGCGCGGCCGCCGCCACTTCGTGCCCCGGGGCGGCCGCTGCCCCGCGGGACCCGCGCGCAGGCGGCGGGGGAGCAGGTCCTGCCCACGCGGCACCAAAGTCCCCGCCGCTGCCCCCCGCGGCGCGGGGCAACCAGCATTTTATTTTATTTTCCCTAGAAACACACGTTTCTTGTCAGCAAGGCTGTTTCCAGCCGCTTGGAAGGGAGGGGCTGGCGGTTCGGTCTGGCTGGGACACTCGCAGCGGAAAACAGGGTAGTTTGGGCTGCTCCAGGATCCCCCATGCCCCAACCACCGCCTCGCCTCCAGTTTTCTTTATTTATTTTCCACGCCGCAGGCCGTTCGGGGCGTGAGACACCAGCGCTGTGTGCGCACACGGGAGGCGCTCTGGCTTCGGGAGCGGTAACAAAGTGCCTAGAGCGCTTTGACTTTCTGCAGCTCCTCTCTGCTGTCCGACGGGAGCGGGACAGAGCTCCCTGCAGTTTTTGTCGCTTGCCATTCTTCTTCTCCGGGGACTTTTCCCGTTCTCGCCCTGTCCCCTTGGCCCGTTATTTATTTATTTATTCTTAAGCTTATGGCTGGTGGGACGGGTGTGTTTGGGGTGGTCCCGAGCCTGGCTCGGCTGCCGGTGCGGGCAGCACGTCCTGCCCCGGGGGGTCCCGCCGTGTCCCCGGGCGCGCGCGGCGGCGGCGCCGTCCTCGGTGTTGTGGTTGGGAAGGGCTCCCACGTGCGCGCGTGTGGGCACTTGATCCGCGGGGAGGGAACAGGAGTCCGCGTGTCCAGGCGCAGCGGGCCGCTCGACATGGCTTTGCTCCCGCGTCCGTGCTCTTGCGGGCGCTTGCACGAACGGACACCCGCGGGGGATAATAAAAATAAAGAGAGAACGAGGGGACGCGGCGGGGTTTCGCGCGGCGGCGGCGGCAGCCGTTGCCCCGCGGCCGTTGGGGCCGTTGGGGCTCCGCGTTCGAACGCGGCCGCGCGGGGTTGCCCGGCACCCGGCGGGGCAGAGCCCCGCAGGCAGGCGCTTGTCACCCCAAACTAATTAGCTAATTAATTAAATGAATAGGAGCCTCGAGCGGGATCCCGCTCGCTGCCGCATCCGGCACAGTCCCGCGGGCCGCCGTTTGGTAGAGGGGGGTGGTGGTGGTTGTAATTTTGCCGTTTTTGCCTTCGCCACGGTGATGCTGAGGACCTAATAGGGGCAAAGATCACAAGCAGCGCGTTGCTTGTACAGGACAAGGGGAGCGCGCTGGGCTGTCCTAAGAAAACTTTCCATGCAGACTAGAAAGAGGTTCATCCAAAATAAGCTAGTAAACTTTTGGGGATTATGGGGAATTACAATTATCCAGAGGGAAGCATCTTTCCTGCGTATACAGTAAACAGCTTCTGTCTGACCTCAGCATTACGTACCAGTTTATTGCTCAAGAATGTGCATTGACGTTCTGATTATATCATTGGTTTCATTCCCTGAACACAAGGGGAAAAAAATCCTAAAATTACCATGAACTTGATTTTTTTTCCTCCTATTATTATTCCTCACAGTATTGGAGGATATCTAATCTTTACATACTTGCATATATCATGTTATAAGTGGAAATGCAGGCTGACATCTCCCTGATTCTTCCAGTATGTTTTGACATTTGATGTTAAGCTGGGCTGCTCATCTAAAGAATGCTTCCTGTTTTCTTCTGAAAACCTATGTATTTATGTTACCAGATGTTCTTCAGTGCATTATAATACAATTAAAAACCAAATACGTTGACTAATCTTTGGTGTATCTTTATTCAGATAATGAATATGTAATTATAAATTGCTACATATATTTGACTTCCTTGCTAATAAATCGAGTTGAGAGTTACCCTTGCAGGATTTGTATTTACTAATGGCGCTGCTATTCCTTGCAAGAAAAATTTATTCTGCTGTAAAGATAGCACCAATGGGATAGATAAATTCTACATTGGGAATGTAATGAGCACAAACCTGTCATCTGTTTAGCAGTTCCCCATTAAAATGTGTTGAAAAAGGCAACTAGAAATGCAGCTATAGATAGTATCCTGTTGCATATTTTTAGGCTCTGATGCAAGCTGTGAGAGTTACTGTTGAAACTTTATGCAACTTTTGCATATCATACTTCTGCGTCTTAGACTTAGCATTAAGAAACATTAAATGTTGGAATCTAGGCTGGGAAGCTACCTGTCTAATTCCTTGGTGAACGATGGTGTGGACTGATGGTCTGCAAAATCTTCAAGTGATCTTATTTAAACTACGTTTTTTCCCCCCCAATAAATATGAAAGTTAATTCAGAAAGGAAAAAAAAGTATATGCTAGAAGTTATGTGTCAAACACTGCAAAATGTGGCCTTTTTATGTTATCTTTTTTTGAAAGTAAGTTTTATAAACTCTGGGTAAAACAGGTCTCCCGTTTTATGAGGCGAGTTTATTCAGCATAGTTCTATATTGCAGCTGCTGATCATATTTCATAGAGCTGTTAAAGCACTTAAAACCTAAAATTAGGTACTGTCCGGTAGTAAATATTTCAAATCATTCCTTGAAGAAATAAATAAAGAGTAGATGTTAAAAAGAAGATATTCTGAAATCTACTGTTGAAGAAAAGTCATCTTACTGTCCTTTACTCGAAATAATACAACCATAACATAACAATTCAGCACTAATTTTTCCTTAAGTTTATGTCTTGTACTTTTATTATAACTTTAAAGTGACTGTATTTGATGTCACGATATTTTGTTCAAGCAATGCTCATTGTGACAATGCTTATTAATATGTATCAAATTAACTTCTAACATACCTGTACTTGCAGTGACTGATCTTACAATATTAAGAACTGAAATGTAAGTTCTATTGCTTCTTGGCACAAATGCTTTTGTACGTCTCTTAATTATAAAAGGTGTAAGGCTCGCTGCTTTTTTTTCCCCCCAGAGTTATGATGAACTAATATTACAGATAAGTATTTATATTTTTTATATATTTTGATATATTTATAGCAATTTTAGCTTAGTTATCTATTTTTTCTGTCAAACAGGTCAGTGGTTTTCTCATTATTGTTTACTTTGCTGTTACTATAATTTGCAAGACAAATGCAAACAGCGTCAGAATAACAGCTATCTGTCAAATTTATCAAGCGTATTTAAAGCTCTTTAAAAATCAGCACTAAACCAAGTTTTGTAGCAGAAAAATAAGATACTTAAGTCTTTGCTTTGTACTTCAGAATGCAATGTAATTTCAGTTCTCATTAGAAGAAGAGTGTTTACATTACACAAATGGGAGAAGAGTCATCACTTAACTGTTTAAGTAAACTTTTAATATGTACTATTAGAAGTAATTTTACTGTGGGTTTTCCTTTTTTAGATTTAAATATTGTGTAAATGTGTGTCCAACTGTAACCTTTTCTGTCATTGAAAAGTGCTAATTGATCTTGCTGGCCCTGACATAATAGTATAGTTTGATATTTGAAACCTTTCAGCCTTGGCATGGCCCTTTAATCACCCCTGAGATTTCAGGGCATGGTTCTACTGAAGGCAAAAGGCTGCTACTCTTTTAAAACTAAATAAAACTTGTTATTAAAAATAAATTATCTTTACCTCCTTTTAAATTCTGTGGGCATTTTGCCCATTTGTGCTCTTCATTTTTTCGGTTTGCAATAAACATTAAAACCTTTTTAAAACAGTTCTTTTTTTATACTTGCATATGTTATGTGACATTTTAGACATTACTGTATAGGAATCAGATTTTTATGAAACAATTTCTTTTGGCCAAGTCCACACTTCTGTGTCATGCTGTCATTAAATCAGATGTGCTTAAAGAAGTTTGCATTCTCTTTGCAGTGTGAAAGCTCAGATATGTAGTATTTTATTTGACGAGTACCATTTATTTGAAGGTCAGTAATACTTACACTTTTTTGAAGCTATAGGTTGTAATACTGCCAGAAGGATTTCCTTTGGGATGCCTATAATAAGGGACCCTGGTGAAAAATATTTTAGAGCACTTTATACCCTTAGTCTTCTAACGTGAGTAATGTTTCAAGTAGGTGGCCCAGTTTTTGCTTCAGTGTTTAACAGGAAAATTACTTTGATGATTGATTATTCAGTCACAAAATGCTTCCCTGGACTTTTGCATTCATATGATTGTACATATGCAAGTTTTTAGATTTTTGAGCCAAATGTCAAATTAAGATAGCATTTGAATAAAACTAAAGTTAAGCATTTTATTGTCAACTTGTTTAAAACTTACATGTAATAAGAATGCTTATGCTACTGTCTTCACAATTTACAGAGGTCTGTATACCAGCGAGACTAGTATGTATTTTGTCCTAAGCTCAGGTATTAGGCATTAAATTCAGTTTTAGACTGTAACTACCATGGTTTTGAGAAGGTGGATTTGGGAGGATTTCTTTGCCTAAATACCTTTGGTGATTGGTGTCCCCTTTCCTAGAATAAAATACATAATTGTGATGATAGTTAGTTAAGCAGGAGTCTTTAGACGCACAGGGCAGTGTGCTGCACGGCAGCATCGGTGCGGAGTTGTGGAGCTGTGTGTGAGTGCTGGTTCTGAAGGAGTCTGCACGCCTGGTGGGACTGACTGCAGCGCCTCCGTGCTGGCCTTGCTGCCCGTGTTGTGGCTGGCTCTGCAGTTGGACTAATTCGGAGCGGGCAATTGCAAAAAGACCTCCCAAAGCCACCTGCAAAATTCTCACATAACAACGACCAACTTTCACGTATGTGATAACTCTTTACTTTCTTATGTAAGTTAATACATATTAGACTTTTGGCAACATTAAAATTTCTTACCATTCCGACATGACCCCGTATAAGTTGACACTGTCAGCAGTATAAAGAATTACTGCTGCCTTTTTTTTTAAATTGGGTTGACGCAGCAAGTATGTATTCTGCTCTTGACACATGTATAATTAAACCACAAAAACCTACATTAAAATACCATGAAGGGTTTGATTTAGACCACAGAAGTAAAAGAAATACAGAGCTGAGTTTGCAACTTTTAAAATAATTCTCCTCTCTGACTGTGTGTATATAACTATTGAAATCAATGCCGGTGCATGAGGTAATTGGAAACTTAATGCTTTTGTGCCAGATCCTTAGCTGTTGCAAATTGGAGTAGGAATGTTGAAATTACTGGAGTGGTCTCACGTTATGCCAGATGAGCATCTAGTCCTTTAGTTCTTAGTGTAGTCTGTCTTTTTTTTTTCAGGTATTGTAGTATACTTTTTATGTGTAAGGTCATGTGAATGGAGAAGAGATCTTATGCTACCTAGACAAAACAAAGCAGAGTGAAGGATAAATGTCAAAAGTTATGTCAAAGTTATCTGTTCATTTTTCTTTCTTTTTAAGAGCATTTTAGACTCTTATGTTAAATATATATTTTCTATTGTCTTGGTAACATGATGCAAATGACTGCAAAAATAATTGCATTTCCTGAAAGTGTTACTATTAGAAATGTTGTCAATTGACTATTCTCTTTTAATTCCTGTGAGGTAACTTTTGTACTCCTAGGAGTGAATAGTCAGATTGTGTTTACTCAGAGACTTTTGTGAATCCTAATCCTAATCAAGGAAAGGTGTGTAGTCCCTTGTAACATGTTAAATCCCACCTGGATGGGATTCTTTTTTTATTCACTGTAGCATATTCCCAGAGAATTATAGAAAATGAAGGTCACCTTATTGCTGAATGAAAGCAGTGAGACAGTGCTTGGTACAATTCACTTTATGCATACTGACATCACACTGTATGTGAGGTCTTTCTTCCAACTCTCCTGAGTGTCCCAGTGTAGACATGGTTTCATAGAAACAAGCATAGCACAGACAGATTATCCGCATTTCCTCTGCCAAGTCCTAGCAGTGCAACTCAGACTCAACCTAATGTGCCTTTTCTGGTCTTAATGCAGAGAACTGGGGAGTTGGAAACAGAGCTGAGCAGTATAGAGGGTTTGTGAACTGGATAATTGTGTTCTGGGAGAGGCTCTCCAAAATAAAATTTCCATATTATCCTGGGACAAGCCTTAAAGCTGTGCTGGGTTTCCAAAGTAGATATATTAGAGTGCATTTCCACTGAGACACTTATTTTTGTATTTATTCTAATCTTGTGTGATAAGCTGGTGTAATGTCTGATATAATTAA
>JAUBOD010000363.1:3275888-3336883 GCA_032353885.1 Nothura maculosa | reverse complement strand
CATTTCCACTGAGACACTTATTTTTGTATTTATTCTAATCTTGTGTGATAAGCTGGTGTAATGTCTGATATAATTAATCTAGCTCAGTTGATTGTATGTTTGGACAAACAATTTTGTGCTTAAAGTACCATAGTAAATCCTGAGCTCACCCTGTGGCAGTGTTGCTGCGAGTTAACTGCGAGGAGATGGGTAGTATCCTTTACCCAAAATGACCAACTGATATCCTCCCTAGTCATTTCTGGAAGCTAGTGGATGGGATTTAGTTTGCTTTCTGATTCTATGATTAAATTAGAGTGTAATTTCTCCAAGAGCTAGATGAGTAGTCAGATTAAGTCACAAGTGTCAGGCTTAAGTCACAAGTGAAACTGAAGGAAAGTAGACCTTTATAGCTGTTACCAAATTACCTGCTTTTTTGGTCTTGCTTAGATCTGCATTCAGGATGTCTGTGATGAGAACTGTAGCTTGAGATGCTTTCAGAGCATCACTGACTGCATGGTGGTTAGAGTGCAAGTCTGTAAGAAGAGGGTCATCTTTTTGCTCTATTTTTGTGTGTTGCCAGTTCTCCAGGGATCTTGGTTCATACAGACAGCAATGCCAGGAATATGTCTCTGAGTAATGTATGTATGTGACCAGCCGCATACCTACAGGCTTCTGTGTCCATCTGTTTTCTGTGGCAGAGTAAGGAAGAATGCGAAGCTATGGCTTTGCATTTGGTGGCAGTGCTTCTTAAGGAGCCTTTACCCTTCTGCTGGAACTGTTCCTTGATGTGGTTCACAAACAGCTGTGCTGGCATGATGCAAAGGTCGGAATGAGTGGCAGTACCAGCGCTACTTAAATTGGCACCAGTGCTGCAGAAATACTTGTGGAGCTGTGGAAGGAACCACAGTCTCAGTTACCTAATCTGCCACCTCCATTAACTGAAGTGCTGGGACAAGTCTGGAGTAGATGGAATTTCTCAGAATGAAAACATTGTCTCGAAGAAATGATCCCTTGTTTTTTAACCAAAAGTTCTTGCTAAGATGTTTTTAAACTAAAACTGAAGTTTTTGCAGATTTTATATATATGCATTTATATATACAAGCTATAACAGTATGAAAAGTTATGAGACCTTTTATGGGGAAAACTTTGATGTCCTTAAAGTACTGCATGAGTTTAGATATGATCACATATCACATAAATTTTCTGGTTCTGTACCCTGCTGTCCCAAAGCTATTTTCGTGAAGTAAAGACAAAACATAACTGCACTAGAAAGAGAATCACCAAAAGCTTGTAGGAACCAAAATCACCAGTATTCTTGATGTGGGTACAGGTTGTTAAAGTTAATTGTTAAAGGTGACTAGTGATGTAATAAAGTTCTGTAAGGTTTTTGCCTTGACATTGATTAAGGATTAAGGATACAAACTCTACTTGCCATGGATGGATCAAGAAGTAGACTGTAGATTTGAGAAAAGTACTCTTTTGTGAACCTTTTAAGAGGACACTGTAACACAGAGTCTTTTCAGGGTTGGTCATTTAGTCAAAACTATTTATTATTCACAAATTACTATTATTTTACACAATTTAATAATATCTGTAAGGAGTAATATCTTCTTAGAGGTAATAAATACGGAAGAAGTAGAGCCACAGAGAGCAGAAGAGGTTGTATATATAGTAGGAGTACAGCTGTTACTAGAAGACTATGCCATTTTTTAGTTTTAAAAAGGATGCTAGAAAAAGTGGACAGGTTTCAAATAAAACCATAGAAATAATTATACAATTCAAAAAAGAAATGCCTGACACGGAATGAGCAGATTCCACTTCATTAATGAACGGAGAATGAAGAACGATGCGATCACAGCTTATAAATACTTGAGTGGGGGAAAAAGTTTTTGGTAAATGACCCATTTTCAAAGCAGTTTTAACTAAAATATCAGACTTTTCATAGTTATGTTGTGTTACCGCTTACTGCAGTTTCTTAGCAAAAGAATTTCACCAGTGGAATGGCAAACTGTTCCACGTACTTCATGTCATTTAAGTTCTATAGGAGGACTACTGCTATGCTTGGGATCACAATGACTAGTTTTTAGGAGGATCTGCAGCAGCATATAGGAATCTAGACCATTCAAAACTTTTAATATCTTTTATCATTTTCTTTGCTTCCAGTGCATAAGCTGGAGCATGAATTCCATTACTTTTCATTCTCTTTATCTTGATTGTTTCAGTTTAACTGGACGATGCTGGTGCCATTTTACTGAATTTGACGAGTAACAACTGTCCTCATTTTCTGAAGGAAATAATCTGAGTTATGTGCTGGGAACAACAGGAGTAGCTTCTTCTGAGACAGTTTTGTCCTCACATTTTTTGTGCCTTGTTAGTAATTCACTGAGAATGGAACACTTGTAAGAGAAATATTTTGGAGCTGCTGTCAGCTTTAATTAAGAAGAAGATTACGTTTGTCCTGCCAAACTGGAACCAAAGTACCATGTTTATTTTTTGTGGCTTTACTTTCATATTCATTCTAGTATTTCAAAATGTTCTATTCAAGAATTCTATGTGCAACACTTGTAGTAATAGTAATGGAAGCTGCCTAAAAAGAGTAGGTAATGAAACCAGCAATTGTAAACCAACGGAAGGCTGCCTTTTTTTTTTTTCCTGTATCAAGATGTTTCTAGGATTTTTTTGCTATTATTTGAACTTTTAAAATAATTATCTTTGCATATTCATCAAAACACATAACTGATGAATACAGTATTGAATTTGAATTCTTTTGAAAAATTGAAATTGAATTCCTTTAAAAATGAATTCAAATATCTAGACTGTATGCTGTAAAGGCTTCCATTTTATTTTAAGATTTTATTTTTCATTTACTTATCTTTAGCCCCATCAAATTCTATTGAAATTTGCTATTTTTTTACTCATAATACAAAAAAAAATCTGTGAAAGTAAATTTGAACTGTCTTTTGGGGACATAAAATCATAAATAATTAATGTGTTCAAGTTGACAGTTTCTCTTTAAATAGTCTGGCTAACCAAGCATAGTCTTTTTTCCTTATGCTTTCAGTGGCTCATTTATAAAGATTTGAAATGTTTGATTTGGTTTGTTCTCAGCTCCTTTTTACAGGAACAGAGGCGGAATGCCTCAGAAATTAACCAAAATATCTATAATAATAATAATAAAAACCCTCCTCTCTAAGAACCTAGCCCATCAAAACATTGCAATGACATGTGAGTAAGAAAATAAAATTATTATTTTTTAATACATTCAGAAAAGAGTATCCTTATACCTTTAGCATGTCTTCATTTGTTTTTTTTTTTTCCTCTCTGAGAACCCTATTTTTTTCTTTAGGTTAGGATTGTGTGGTTTTCATTTATCCTGAATTTTGAAATACTGCAATTATTGCTTTTTTTTTCTTTTCAGATAACCTTGGCTTTATTTTGAGGGGAAGACAGTGGTATTCTAGATTATATTTGTTTACAATGATTCCAGAAAAAAAGACTTAGCATTTATTTTATTTGTTTCTAGTCAGCATAGTCCAAAATTTATTATTCTGGGATCAGTCAGAAGAAGGTGTCTGTACCCATACGCTTTGTCTGAAGGTGAGTGAAGGGGTATTTCTGTCATTTAGATAGACATGCCCTCAGTATTAGGGGATTCACAGTTACGTTTTCAGTCTTGGTGTATCATGAAATTTTTGAGAGGATAAGCAAGGAATTTTTGAGTTCATAATTCTGTGCTCTTATATTCTTAAAGAAAGCACTTGGTATCTGTTGCACAGGTATGGCATGGGAACAGTAGGAAGAGGAGAGGGAGACATTTTGAGACATATTCGTGTACCAGCAAAATTGGTAACCAGTTTTGCAAGGGGAATAAAAGCAGCGCTGAAGTATTACTTTACCAGCAGTAAATGAGACATAGTGCTTCCAGGACTTTACAATTTGCCAAGAAGTCATTCTGTTTTCCTATTTTTTTCCACTTGTTGTGTTCTGTGGTAATAATAAGGCATCAGGCAAAGCTATTCCCATAGATCCTTTCTGTGCAGAAGTCTCACATGGTCTATGTTGCTATGCTTGTTTGTCATGAGCGCCTGGTTTTGGAAGATAACCAAACAGCACTGTGGTGGTGTGACTTGCTTCATTGTTTAAAAGACAAATCTTCTACAGCGTAGGAAAACTTCCTAATTTTTCTCAAACAAAATGGATGCAAAAACCACCCAAGTAATGTCATTCTTCCGGATTCTCACTTGAAGGAAGGAAGTCTGCATCAAGAATTTACTGTTGGAGAGGTGAAGCCAAGAAAGGCTTTAAATTTTCAATGTTCCCAGGAAAAAACTAGTGAAATGACAGTAATATAGGTATTCAAAAAAAACCATTCAGAATTTATACGTCTATGTGGAAAAAATGTATAGTGAATAATTAACATTATTTGACATAAATTTTGAGAGGTCTGAATTTGGTGACATGAACTATCTGCTTATTCTTCTGTATTAATATAATGTCAATCATGAATTCCCATATTTGGAAAGGAAGATGGAAATAACGAGAATGATGTTTCTGTGATAGACATAAACTTATTAAAGGTAGGGAGGAGGCAAAAGAAAAGTAGACGAGTATAGAACTGTAAATGCCTTACTGTCATTCCTTGACAATTTTTAACATTCAACCCAGGATGGATAATTCTGTTATATAAAGGTATGGGAATGGATGAGTTGTGTTATCTGTATCTCTCAAAGAACAAACATTCTCTTTCATCTCCAGCAGCAACAGGAGGCAGGTCCTAGACCTTAAGCTAATGTAAGCCTTGAGTTATCAGTACTGTGGTGATGCAGCACACCAGGATTTTGTTTTTAATTCTTAGTTTCATTTTTATGTTAATAATTTATTCCATCACACTTTGAAACTGTGATTCCTTCGGTTCAGAAGTAGGGTCTCAACGTATGCTAGAATATATCCTGTATTCCCAGGGGAGGTGTATGCATGTTCTTGCACACCTGCATGGCAGGTAAATGGAGAAATGAGAATGCAAAGCAAGTTGGGAGGACTTTTCCTGCACTACTCCCTCCATTTACTTAACAAATTTTTGCCTATGAATTTAGTACTGAGAATGATGGTTGTTGAATATAGAGTCAGTGGCTGACTTTTTATCAGAGCCTGTAAATTCATGTCTATGAGTAGGAAGATAGTGTGTGCGGTTCTAGTAGGTAGGAAATTCACTTGTGCTCATAAGATTACTGGTGTTGCAGGAGTGAATCCATGCAGAAAGCTGATAACTCAAAAAATGGAAAAATGTATCTATCTTCTCTATTTTAGCAATGCAGCAGCAAATGGAAATTGGTGTCGGCAGATGCCCGGCAGACACGAAAATCAGGGAAGATTTTTTTCCTCCCAGCAGGGGCCGCTGGACAGGATTAGACCTAAAATAAGTGGTGTTCTCAACATGGCCTGGCAGGCTCTCCTCTTCCTTGCAGATCAAGCTTTGAGAATGAAGAAGAATCTTAGCACTTTGCAAATAGAAAAGTGAGTTCTGGATGTGCTGCAGAGAGTACTTCAGAGCTGTAAAACTTCTACCAGGATAAATTCTCATTCTCAACAAAATTAAAAGTGTCTGAAACTGGACTGATTTGAAGAGCAGGCCATATTTTATGTGCTAGAGATGAGGGCCATAGAAAAAGTATTAAAAGAGGAGGAAAGGAAAGAAGGGTGTTCCATATTTATATTAATTCCCTAGATTGTGGAGAAAGATTTGTTTCTGTAATGCAATATGAGCTCTTCAGGAGGCTAATTTCATTCGGTTTGATTTCAGGAGGTGGAGATTAGTTCTTTCAGCTAAGCCTAAATGGGCCTGCAAGATTTCTGAGCCACTTCTGCTTCCTGCACGAATCCTTCGTATTGGAAGGAACACAGAAGGAGAAATGTGAGAGCTAAAATGTTTAGTGTTCTGTGTATTTTCTCTCCAAATTCCAGTTTGTGTCAGGAAAACAATATATACTTCTGACTAGATCATATTGTTGAGATGGCTTTGTGCGCCTTGTCAAACAAGTACTGTGTTTATGAGATTTCAAATATCTTAGTGATTTACTTTTCCTAGATATAAATGATAGTATTTCTTCTTATTGTTCTTTCCACTAAATAAGAAATGTTTTTATTAAGGTTGACATTTTCTTCAAGAAAATACAGTATTTGTATAAGAGAAATTACAAAAACCTAAGAAGTTATAAACTAGCTAACTAGAGAAGATGCATCAAGCCATAGCCTTTCTAAGAGACTGTATCAAGAGCTTTGTTTCCATTTGGCCTTACCACGTAAGGTAGAAAAGCCGACATGTTCTCATTTTTTTTCTACCAAAATAAGGACAGAGAATGATCTTCACTTTCTTGAAGACTTTAAGGTTGTAATTAGTTCATTCTAAATATATTGCAATAATATGTTTTTCTTTGTTGACTTATCTGCCTGAGTTTTGAAGAAAGGTAGGTTATTGTAAAACACATCGCCCTTGTTCCTCAGGTGGCATATGGATCATATTTCTTTTCCAAATGTGATACTACTGGAGACTGAAAAGGAAATGTAATTTTTACTGTCACAAATACTTTATAGGTATAGCCGAAACACGTAAATTAAATTTCTAGTAAATCAAGATTTGGTTTCCTTTTAGCTTTTTTCATATTAGACTACAGGTGATTTACATGCAGAGAACTGAATGAAAGAATGTTTTCCTAAGTAGCAAGGAAAATGTTTGGAAGTCAGGCATTGCCTATTATTGCCTGGACCTTCTCTTCTGCTCCTTCATGGGGAAAAAGGCAACATTAAATCAGATCATTTAGTGAGATTGCAGTGCTTATGCAACATAGTTTCTTGCACTAATTGTCAAACAACTCATTTTCTCATTATCATCTGCCTTACATAGCCTTTCACAGTGCCCTGTATTTAGTGCATATGTTCTGTAGGTAAAGTGCGAAAGTCAGAGAGGGATTTGCTTGAGGCTTAAGAGTTCAGACCCTGGAGGCTGTGCTGATTTATTCTGGTAAAGACACCTTGCTGGAAAACACTCTGCAAGTCTTCAGTTGCAGTTCTAAGCACTAAGTGCTTTTAACTATCATGGGTTTCTGAAGTAGAACACTACAAAATGAGATATTGAAGTATTTATGACCACTTGTCACTTGAATCAGAGTCTGGACTCTCTATTAGTCTGTGGTCATAATAGAAATATGGTTTTTTTGTGTCTTTGAATTAATTGTAGCATCATGGCACCATTCTCTCTATTCTCTACATGTCTATTATTGTAGGCGCATAGTGTAATATAAGAACATGATAAGTAAACTTGGCTGGGCTTCTGCAGCTCCTTGGATATACAAACACAACTTATTACCAGAGCATCACTGAAGGTAATCTCAGTAGTTGTTCTGCAGCTTAAAAAAAGTGAAAAGAATCATACTGTGTCCCTAAAAAAAATTGTCATTGAAGAAAAGAAAAAACAAAACCATCATTATGGGAGAGACCATGTCTTTGCTCCCTTACATTTTCATTTAGAAATCAGTGAGAAGGAGAGCACAGGTTGCCCTTCTTTTTTTTTTTCGTATGTGTGTATCTCTGGAACAAAACACATGTTTCTCCTCATGGTTGAGTCCTGGAAGTTGCAGTTTAAACTTGATGAAGTGTTTTATTCCCCCAGATAAAAATAAATAAATAAAAAATTATATTTAAATGCGCTTGCTGATGAGGAAAGTCAGGAATCTTCCTAATTAAGACATTTCTTAGAAAGGTAAAATTTTTATCTTAGAGCATAAAACACTTCATCAGTTTTAAAGCCACATCTGCGAGGACTGGATCAAGAGCAGAACCAGACATTTTTCTTCATTCTAGCTTGTCTATGAGTTTAAGACTTTTAACAAGAGCTTTAAAAAAAGTTAGAAGCAGTTAGAAACACTTGCAATATAATAGGGATAAAAGTGCCCTCCCTCCCTCTGTTTTTAATCTGTTTCTGTAGATGGATAAACTACAAGGTTGAATTGGTAACTGGATTATTGCCTCATAAAACAGCACGAGGTTACTATTATCCTTTAATTTTATATCTTTATTAGGGAGTAATGCTGGTCTTATTTAAAACATGGACTTCTCTAATGTTTTTTCTCCTCTTTTACAAATTTATAAAACTAAACCCTAAAGGATTTGGTCTAAGTGCAATTGGCATAACTAACTTTGTAAAAGTCATTGTGTTTGCAGTGGGTTATAATCAAGAGCTTTAGCTGGGCTCAAAATGTAGCATGAATTAGCAGATAATATCTTAAAACATTAGAAATAATACTGATATAACATTAATTTAGAGTTCTGTTTTTAAAAAGCTTCATTTTCAATATTTGAATTTTGAGAGAACATAATAATGAACGAGAGCCCCAATGAAACTATTATATAGCATATTTGTATTATGTAGTATATTTTTGCAGAAGATGCACTTAACAGAATGTACATTTTTGCAGAGTTTAAACAAGTTTCTCTTGGAATTCAGTAAAGTAAATTTTAAGGTCAGTCATACCTGGAGAAGACAGATACAAGTAGCATATTTAATTTTGCATTCCGTTGTATGGAATCACCCATATGGACTGATTAAATAGATTCTTTTTAAGCTAAGTAGAGTTGCCTGGCATTTGTTTGTTGATGATGACAGAGTGAAAATAATTAATTTTCATCTGAATTTTGGGAAGCACAACACACACACGCACTGATGGTGAAACAGAGGCTTTTCTTAATAGTAAAACTCTTGCTAGAGTTACCTAAGATTTATTTAAAATATTGAAATAGTTAATTTTAAAAGAAAAAAGAAGTCACATCTCCATTGATTTCTGTGGGCTTTGGTTAAGTTCGTGATTAATATGGAAAAAAACAGGAATATGGGTGTCCCTCTTGTGATATGCTTCCATGACTCAATAATAGTAGAGATTCATAAAGAAAATGAAGATGCTACCACTCTCTTATGAACAAGCAGAATTGCAGCATTTGCTATTTGAATGTAAAAGAAGTCAGCTATGGCCTTTTGGTCAGTAAACTTAAAAACTAGGCAAACACTTTGATCTGAGTCTTGTGTTTTATTGGCCATTCTTTTTCAAAGGCAGTCTTACTGATGCATTAGTGTGTACATGTTTCAGGCTCTTAATTAAATTAAACTAAATTGAATTAAAGCTAAAATTTAAAAAAAATAGATTTTGTGTTTAATTAATTATGGAATATTTTGGATCAGTTCTCATTTTGTGGAAATTCACCTTTGTGTTAGGAATGGTTGCCTTTCTGGCAAGGGTGATGAATAATGGCCTGCTACAGGAAATCCAATGCATAACTATTTTTCTTGAAAATCCTCATTCTTCTCAGTAGTCTCTTGTCTTATGTTTGCAATTAAATCATCTATTTTAAGGAAGACTTGCAATTCCCTTTCTTTCTCAGTTGGACAAAAGGCCGCAGACAATTTACAAAAATCCAAGGGTTTTGGTGCTGTCCTGGTCATATGATAACTATTTTGGTGAAGCCATCTCCAATGAAGACTTCCATGACTTGAATCTTTTTTGAAATTAAGAGGAGTCTGAAGCCACTTCGAAAGACAAGAGTTCTGTGTGTTTTGCTGTTAAGGTGAACTATGTGCGGTAGGATCTATTTGTAGTTGTCTTTCCTAGTGTAAAATAATGGCAAAGTTAATCAAATGCTAATGAAAATCTTGAAACTTAGAAAAGAGGGGCAGAAAACAGGAAGGTATAATCATGATGGGAACAAAGAGAGAAACTAGAGGTAAAGCAAGAAAGAAAGCAGATTTCTAAGTGTATGTGTTCTGGGAAGGGCTCCATGCAAATGCAAGGAAATTTGGGGACTTACAACTTGGACAGGAAATAGGGGCATGGCAGTTAGGTGCCTCTTTGAGGTAAGAGAGATGGAATTCAGAGAAAAAAATAGGGTTATGCATGGAGATATATGGAGGTGAAATGGTTCATAGCTCCAATTGTTTAAATTAATTGTTAATTGTAATAATTGTTAATAAATTGTTTAACTCAGATAAGTAATAGTTATTTTTATGGAGGTTTAAGAAAGCATAAAATGTAAGAAATAACTGGTTAAAATTTAAAAGCATAAAACAAAGATAAATCCATTAAAGGTAGACGTTAGTGGGAATTTTCCTAGGCAATATTTTCTCCAGGTAGTTAGTTGATAAATCCAAATCAAGTTAGTTTGTTTGGGTGCCTCAGCTAGTGCAGCTGCATACTGTTATATGTGTCTGTTTCAGTTTTGATTTGTGTTATGATTATGAAATATCCCTGGCACTTGTTGATGTTTAAATTACTCCAATCCATTCGTAACTGTCAAGCAGATCTTTTGTGAGAACAGAGACTGTGATCTGTGTTTTTTTTTTTTTTTATCTACGGTTACTTTAAGAATTCGTAGGCAGATCTTTTAGAATATGGAATTTTCATATTTAAAGTCTTGTTATTTGATGAGAGTGATTTCACCTTATGAGAGAAGGCATATGCAGGGAAGATAATTGAGATAATGTATGTTGTTTAGCACATTGTAAGGAGCTGCTTGTTTTATACCACTTTGTGTATTTTATGTAATCCTAAAGGAATTTAATGGACCTTAGAGAGGGGACTTCATGCTGATAATTGCATAATAACCTTTTTCTGCCAGACACTTAATGACTAAAAGATTATCATTAAATGCGCATTAAGCATCATTGTTCTGTATTCCATAGTTGTCTTTTTAATATGTTCTCCCAAGGGTTATCTTTTGTTCTATACCTGAATAACTGCCTGTGTAAAACATTTCAATTTTTGTCTTTTTTTTTCATTTAATTATTTTTTTCCATGTAGGAGGTAGAGAATTGTTACCTAAATGAGTGTGTGTATGTTTCTATATGCTAAGTAGCTCTCCAAAATAATACTGCTCCTGTTGAAACATGTTACACATTAGGCTTCACAGCAGTCATGGGAACTTTGCTGCTGATTTCAGTGGAACTAGATGCTCAATTAAGATGTTTGCTTATCATGGATTTGCCTTAGAAATCAGGCCCATAGACTAACACATTTTATTTTTTATCCTCTTTTCAATGTAGAGCACTGAGCTATAAATTTTGAAGATAAGATATTTTCTGCTTGTGGGCGAAAAGAGAAGTGAGTAATCTCCATGGAAGACTCTCAGGATCTAAGTGAACAGTCAGTAAGTACCAATAATGCTGCTAAACTTTATGCAATAGATAGAACTACACTCAGTGTGTGAAGACATATTGGGAGTGCTTCTGGACTTCTGTATTCAAATCTTTTCTTAATTCATACTTGGTTATTAATCTTGGTTATTAATTAATAGATTAATATTTAATTTATTAAGTATTAAAGATAGTGTCTATATAAGATTTGGTAGAACTTGGTAGGAGTGCTTCAGGTACCCTGGAAGAATGAAAGGTTAACACTGTGCACAGTGGTATAGTATGTCTTGTTCAAATACTTCTATCACATGTATATCCATCATGGTTTGGCAGTTTTGCCAAAGCAAGTGTTAATAAAAATATGAGCAAGAACTTTCAGATGATTAGGCTGCTGCAGATGATTATTTTTTTAGGATTCTCTTAGATTTCAAGAGGTTCATGAGAATTGGGAGTAGCTCTCCTTGTCCTGTATTAAATGGAGATTCCTCTCGTCTTTGGTGAAATAGTTGGGAAAAATAAGGCGGACATTTTTTCTCCTTTCTAATTTTTCCTTTCCTTTAAAGATGCAGTCTACAAACTTCTTCGGCCATTAGGCTACAGCTTTGAGGAAGTGCGTGTTCTGGTCAATTCTAAAATTGCCTGTGTGCCTGCCATCCAACATATTGGCTTCATTTTTAATATCTTTAATTTCTTGTGGTCACAGTATTGGAGGGATTTGTAAGCAGCATATTGCCCACAAGTGTCAGCCTGGGATCAGCATACTAAAGATCAACAAAGGGTTTTCCTATTTATTTTTCTGACTTACTGAAATATTCCATGTAATAAACTAATGGTAGTACATTTTTATAGCAGAAACTTTTATGAGTAACACAAGGGAAAGAACTGAGTATTTAAAAAATGAGAAATGTCTGAAAAGAAGGAAACATTTTAAAATGTCTCTTTTTTTTTAAGTAAGGAGTACTTAGCTCCTGAATGGGTATCTCAGATCTGAGACTTTATCCTGCAGTGGAGTTTTTATTGCTTATTTAAAATGAGATGAAACTGGAGGCTCATAACAGCATCTTAAGTCATCATGGTGGCACTACTTGGGACAGCTGCGTTTATTTATGCATTTAAATTGTTCCCAACCAAAACTTTACAGCATGTAAGAGCTACATGGTTTCATAATTTAATAAAGTTTTATAAAGGTCATAAAAGATTAAGTAGAAGTTCTTGTCTCTTAGCATGAGAAAGAATTATTTTATGCCATATACCTGGTACAGTTATTAATAGGAAGTAGAAGAGACGATTTAAGCTTACTGCAAAATATGTATTTCATAGTAGTTAAGATGTTCTTGGAGCACTGGAGGCCTGACAAATGCATATGTTAATAATGATTTTATTACCTTATAGCAGTCTAATTTCTGTAATTTTTTTCATCGTTACTGCATAAGTTTGTGCTAATATGTGAAAATGGTCTTGCAGATTACAAATTGAGCTGAAACTTGCATTAAGACACTTGTAAATGGAGAAAGAATTTGCTGTCCTTAAGCAGTTATTATAGACACAGTGATTCAAGGCAAGAGTTTGTTCTTTTATGTTTCTGATGAACAGTGTCAGGGCCTCACCAGAATGGGTGAGAAGATTCCCCTTTCATCACTGTCTCCATCCTAAATATGCACCCAGTCTCAGATCTAGTCTGAAAATATTTGGTGCTATCCTGGAAAATGGATCTGTGGTTTGAACCTTCTCTGCCTAGAGCAGAAACAGAACCCCAGTTTCCCTGTTCTGTAAGTCTCTTTGGTGTTTTGTCATGGTTAAACTCTCATCAGCCAGGGTTCAGTTTAGCTCTTTATAATCCATACGGCAGGATGCTGGGTCAGAGACCCCAAGTAGAAAGAGGTTTGTGTTCTATACCACACACTTGGAAGGGTCAAGCTCTTGGAAAGCATAAGATACTTATCCTCTGCCCCTGCTGCTTGCACTGTACTGATATTTTGTCCTGGTCATCTCTAGGCAGTTTCTGCCCTTCATGCAGGATTTCTAGTTCCTCACATGCTGCTTCAAGGAATGGAGGCCCTGAACTTCAGCTGCAGGATTTCACTCTGGGGACTGGGTGCATGAGATCAACATAGTAGAAATTCTAGGAGCCTAATAATCTACCCTGTGCTGAAAACATATTAGATTGTGTGAAAAAGCCTGAATGCAAGACCTGTGTTAAAACTAGAGTTGGCTTTTTGCCCTGAATTTGGGTATTGGTTATTTTGAAAGACTGGCTGTCTCTGCAACTGAGAAAGTTTAAAAAGTGCTTGCTGTTGGATAATATGTTTGATGGACAGCTGGGCTTTCAAAATAGAGAGATGCCTTCTTTTGAGTTCATTTTCCCGAGCAGTTCATGAGAACCTTTCAGCCTCAAGAATGGAGGCCAGGCACAGTTACTTAGGTTAGTTAAATAACAAGAGTATTTTTTGAGCTCTGTATTTAAGAAAATAAATAAATAATGTTACTTTCTGCAACACAGTCCTTCTAAAACACAATGACAATCTTTTCCAAATTTTTGAGAACCTTAATGCTGTTGTAGCATTCTCTCGTCTTTTAAAAGAAACTAATAATTGACTGGTTTATGTTTTACATCCTTATACTATTTCACAGTCAGGTGAAACTCTCGTGATCAGAAGTAGGAGCAATTTTGTAGCATCTAAGCTATTGTTTAAGAAATAAACTCTTCTATCGTAGTCCCAGAGAAATGATCGCAAGTCCACATGGTGCTTCAGGAATCTAAGGGAAGCCCTGTTCTCTGCCACTGGAGGAATTGCATCTGACTGATATGAGCAGCTGCCATGTTCTCAGAGATGCCTGTTTGATTAGCTGGAATACATACTCCGTTTATTGTATTATGTCACTAATTTATTTATTTTCCTATTTTTATTTGTAGCAAACTCGTTGCTCTTGCAACATTTCAAATCCTTATGTAATGCCTGACCAGAATGTTATATGAACTCCTTGCTTGCAGTCCTCCACTGTAGAGCTGCTCTTTCTTTCCTTGGCCTTCTAACTCCCCCTCCCATGTGGCAGGGATGGTGGAATCTGGTCTTGAGGTTGCACAGCAATCAAATACAGGCTGAAACGAAGTCAGGTTTATCACACTTCAGGTCCCCATTCTTTACACACAACTTTGTAAATAAAAGCTGCAGCTTGAACATGAGTAGAGAGATGGTGGACGTTGCTCCCCCATGCAGAGGAAAGCTGGGATCCGTGAGCCACACTGCAGTTCTCACTGTGTTTGTAGGTAGTGCCGTTTCTCTGGCACCTTTCCTCTGTGCTGAATCCTAAAGAGCCCAGGATTCTCCTTTTCTTTCCCAGGTCAGATGCAGAGTACCCTTGTTGCATGCTGATGTACAGGATGGAAATTTGTTGTTTATTGATAATAAGGTTCAGCTTAAGAATATCCCAGAAGAAAAGAAAGAGAATAGTCAGTCATATATTTCACAGAGGAAAGTGAACAAATGGTCCTTTTTTATATTCTGATGTGACACCTGTCACAAAAAAAATGGTTAAAACCGCATATACTGGTTTTACACAGAGAGAAAAATGTAATGTTAATAATTGTAGTTGCTACAGATTTTCTATATAACATATAAACAAACAGAGATACAATGAAGTACATCAGATCTTGCACTTAGTAAGAACCTTTCATTTAAGAAAGTTTTGTAAGACTACTTTTGGAGATTTTAAATAAGAGGATAAAATGATAAAATGCTGCTTAGCATTTTGTTGTGTCCTGCTGTAGCAAACAATCATAGCCTTTTATTTTATTTTCATCTTATTCTTACTTGCTGTTCTAGCTGTATTAGTAGGAGAAGAATAATTTGGCTGCTAACTTGCTAGTTTAGGGTTTCAAAGGGCCTTATTAGAAACTGATGTAATTTCATCCTCTGGCCCTTTTATATAACAGAGTGCATATTTAGATTACTTCATTTTAACCTAGAATTAAACAATAGGTTGCAGTATTGCAGGACAGAATGCTAGCAGATGTGTGAGGCTTGAACTGAATAAATCCGTTTTTCATCTTTGTTGAGCATGGGCAATCATTAACACTGTGCAGTAGGTAAGTTATTCATTTTTCATCAGATTATGTAGACTAGCATACTACATTTATATCTCTACTTGTAGCCAGTATTGTTTCCATATTTTCTTTTTTTTCCTTTTTTTAGTTTCTTTTTAACATGTGAAAGTGTCAGCTGTGATGCCCTTGCAGATCAGTTTTCAGTTGTATTTAGTTCATTGTCGCTTAGTCCCCAAACCTGCTGCTTTTAGCCCTGCTGTGTTACAGCCCTCCGCAATAGGCACATCTTGCGCTATGGAAGTTGGAGCATTGTGCTTCAACAGAAGCCAATTTCAGTGAAATGAAAATTGTTTTCTACCCTGTCTTATTTAAATATTTATTATTCTATTTCTTTGATGCACAATAGCATGTTATAATTTGTATCCCTGTAATATCGTTATTTATAGGACTTGCTATATTGCAGGTAATTCACGTTTTAATCACATTCCAGAATCACAGAATTCTTAGCTGAAAAATATCTCTGAAAGTTATCTAGCTTCCAGTAATGAATTGCTGGCATTATGCTGAAATATTTTGTTCTTATGAAAGCAATTGGATTTATTAGATGTAAGTGGGTACACTCTGAAGGAATTACAGATTCAGTAAATAAAAATGATGACCTTAGTGAGTCATTATTTGGTTTTAACTAAAAATAATAATTAAAAAAGGCATAATTTGAAGACAAAGTAAAAATCAATGTCTTTGAAGGAGCATATTAGAGAGTTTCTTCTATATTTTCTTTAAAACCTTTGCTAGATATGGAAATAGCCACAGTGACATGACTTGCCCTAGAAGACCCCAAATAATCCCCCATTTTGAATTACATCAAGAAAAAGGTTGTTAGAAAGAATATTAGAAGAATTGAAGGAATATTTAGAAAATTCTTTCTAGTAGGAAACTGCAGAAAATTGAGGGTGCTCAATCTTATGATTCATTGAGATCACTGAGTTGAAAAGCATCAATATTGTTCTTTCCCCCCGTAATACCTTTACATATGGCACAACAATCACTGTGACATTAAGTATGTGTTTTACCTTGCCCTCTTTTTGTTCCAGTGCTCAATGAGTTACATACCATAAAACACCAGTGACAAATTAGGATGGACTTCTACCAAACTGTGTAGGAGGTTGTTTATGTATTATATTTTTTTTCCCGTTTACTATTTGCAGATCATATCAGATAAAAGTTCAGAACCAGATGATGCATTTTGACATTTCGAACAAACTGAGATCATTCATGTTTCATATAAAACTCATATAATTAGAAAAATGCAGTTTAGTGTTGAATGACGATACAAACATTCCCTGTTGAAACACACTTAGTGGAAATGTGCTTTTATTTAACTCTTCTGAGTCAAGTAAAAAATAAAAATGATTTAAAAGCCACTTTATTCAAAAGCTAAAAAGGTACCGTCTTAAAAAATATCTAGACAAATATAATTGAATCATACTCATACTTTGTAGCTTTGCAAGGTGAGATGGAAAAGGGAGTTGATAAACACACACAATTGTGCACATCTTTTTGTACTATCCTATTTCCTATGGTTCAGCTCTCCACCTATTTTCTGCAAGACGTTACTACTGGAAAGGCACCATATGGACTGGTTTTAATAACAAGAGAAACCAATAGAAGAAATATGTTCTGTTGCCACATACTGTCCTTGGAGTGCTGACAAAGACTGACTAATACACAGCTACTATATAGTTTGTTATGACTGGTGTTCGTGACTCCAGAGAGGACCTAGACTGAAATTTTATGGATAAAACAACTTGGGGAAGTTTCTGCTTCTGTCAGCTATGTGAGCTTCCCTTGAACTAGATATTGTCTTCTGCACGTGGGGCTCTTGAGTTGCTAGATACACTGAATTTTATATAAACAGTGATGTAGTGCTGATCATCTAAGGAGATTAGAAGCAACTTTTATAGGTGAGATAATATCTCTATTCCAGGTGATACTACTGGAAAAAAAATGGAAGACACTTTGCTGTAAGAAAACATGTTATCAGGGTCTGAGAACTGGGCAAACTTCTGGATAGTGAAGCTTTCTTTGCAAAACCCATCACAAAGGGTTTATTTATCTAAAAAAAATACACATGTGTGTGTATAGATGTTTTGAAACATCACATAGAGTAGTAAAAGTGAATGTTCCTCCCATTCTCTATAGGGAACAGTGCTTATCTAAATTAAATTATGAGTATCTGACAGACACATTTTAAGTTTTGCAGCTGAATTCTGTGTATCAGATATAAATTTACAAATGGTATATTTTAATTGATATAATCTATTTTTATAGATATCATATATAAAATATATATCATATAATATATATTATAAAAATATATAATATATTATATATGATGATATATTATATATATTAATCCAAGTCAGCTCAGAGAGATCAGGTCCATCCTATGTGAGAAAAAGAAATGAATATTACAATTTCCTTAGGACAGTGGTTGTACATCAGATCAGACTTCTGATTTTGACTATACTCAAGTGATGTTGTGATACCCAGAAATACTATCTTTTTAAGCAAAACTGGACATGAGTTCTGCAGAGAAATATAGAACATTTGACCATATGGCAGTGAATTGATCTGATCTAGTCTTTTAGGTTTGGTGTGATTTTGTTACTTTGTAAGGCTAAAAGCTTTCATGTCTATGAAAAGACTGTCTACATTTTCATGGGAAAAGTGTGGATTAAAATGAATACATATTTGGTTTATTCTCATTTGATTATTGTAAAAAGTCCTGATACAGCAGCGCGCCGAAGAATGTGGGAGACTTAAGGGATGTAATTAAGTCTGTTGGAATCAAACGGGATTTCTCATGTGCTTTAAGTTAGGCATGTGCTTAAGTACTTTTCTGGAACTGACTTGGAAATATATTACAAAATAAAAGCCATAGTTTCAGAAATATTTTATTAGCAAACACTTTTGAATGATTTGTGGCTATGAATAATATTTGTTTAGCATCATATAGCAGTCAGAGTTTCTTTTGCCCTCCTGTAGTAATTTTTCTCTGAGCTGCACCTCAGTATCTGAGTGATTGACTTGGAAGTCAACTTTTATTAAAAAAGAAAAAAATGATAGGGAGAAATGTTAACATTTTAAAATAATAAAATGGCACTAGATGAAGAATATAACTTTACAGACACGTTTTATAAAATATGACTTAAACATCCCGTACATATCTAGGCCCATTAAACCACAGCTACATCTTTGTCCCCTTTTATACTAAGCTACATCTCTAGCAACTTATATATGGAAAAGTTAAAAGGATTGAAAAGTTATGACTACGGTGGGTTAAAATATTTATACTATATTATAACTTAAGGCAGATTTTATCTCAGGGAATCCCATTAGGTAAGAGATAACCTGTGTATTAAATACTAATTATTCATTTGTAAAGTAATTTGCTGTAGGACCAATTATGTTTATTTGTGGTTCATGCTCCACCATCCTAAAAGCAATCCTCAAAAGCCAACTGAGAACACAGGAGCCACAGTGTGCTTTGCAAAAGAGGGTTCGCTGTGTTAGCAGCTTGAGGGTAATTACACACCAATGGCAGACTTTAGTCCAGAAGAAGCACACCTGCTCAAATGCAGAGCTTTGCTGCTGTGAAATTGTAGCATTTAAGAACCTGCATTAGGAATTTATACCAGAAAGCCTGTGACATCTCTAGATCCATGAGTGTGTTTCAGTGGAGTCAAGACTTTCAACTGATGGTAAAGTTTAATGCATTTTGTGTTTTGTGTAGTGAAAGAAAAGCCATATAGTGATACGGGAACCTTCTTACAGTAAATTTTCATTGGTATGCACTGGAAAAAAACAATACTGTACAGTAGTGATGTACAGTGCTAAAAGACACAGACTCTTTCAATATCATATTCACTTTTCCAGTCTAACACTTTCAGTATGCTCTATAATCTGTGGGAATTATGGAACTGAAGTCATAAACCTGAATCTTCACTTCCACAATTTGAATTTTAGTTTAAATATGGATAAGTGAATGTTAACTAATCCTAATTTTTCCTTTGTATTTTCTTTGTAGTGGTTGTAGTGACTAATATGTGCTCATGAAAAAATATTTTTATAGCACAAATCTTCAGTCATTCATGATTATGAGAAACAGTGCTTGATTTCATTCTTGATACTGGACCACCTAGAATTTTTTTTTAGTACTTCAGTCAAAACATAAAAGAAAATACAGCAAGTGCCATCCAGTTGTAAAATTAAAAAATATATATTTTCTTATTTCAATTAGCAATGCTGTTAACAAATAAAGCTTTTAAAGTTTCAGTTTGGCACACAGTTACTTTGCCTGAAGGATTGTTCATGACTGTTTACTTAGTAAACACACAGTTTGTGAACCTTATTGTTGGACATGGCAGTGTAAACACTAATTCTGCCTTATAAAAGTCCATGATTCCTCTGCAGAAGACAACAGTGATATTCATATGCCGAAACAATTTTTAAGAGTCCTTTTTATTGACTCTTCATAAATTGTTTGTTTGTTTTTTGCATTGTTTACTCATTGTTTACTCAATTGGAAAAATGAACTTTGTTCATTAAATGGTGATTCTCACGGGGCTCTGCCAGCTAGGAAAACCTCTTTGATTAACTTTTCCACTTGTTACTCTACTGCTAAAATTCTTTTAGCAGCCTATGCACTGAGTACAGCACGATGCAGTAAATGAGAAGATATTCTTTAAATAATGTTTTTGAGAGAAGGCAGATTTCTGTGACTGTCTACACATTCTCTGTGTTTTTATGTAGGAAGAGGAAATGGAAAATGCCACAGAGAGCAGATTATGTATACCAACATTTGTAACTTCACATGCCATGCGTATGGGAACATATTTAGTTAAAATAAGAACATTTATGGAGTCTTATTTGCACATTTTTTGCAGTCTTTCAGAAGATACAGTTTGAGTAGTAAAGATTCATGAGCAAGAACTCTGCTGCTCATTCCTATTTATTTTTTTTCTATCAAGACCATTGTATTTTATTTGACTTTTTTGGAGGGAGGATCAATAGAGCAATTTGTTTGCTGATTGTGCTGTGGGAAGTGGTGGGTGGAGAAGATGAGGCAGGGTATAGGAGCAGGTGCTTCTTTGTTAAAATGACTTTTCAGGTTTTGTCATTCTGAGGGTTTTTAGGTGTAAAGTGGTAAAAGTGATTTTTTTTCTTTCTAACAGTTCACTTCTTTGCTTAACTGGCATGGGCTGTTATTTCCTCTCCCTTTCTGAATAATGTTTTTAATTTCAGATATGATGTAAGCCTGACTGCATGCCAACTTTTAAAACAATGGAATTAGAATAATTCTGCAATTAAATCTGCAGAACACTTCTTATTCTTTCAGTAGTTCTTTTCCATTAGAGGGAGCAATGTAATTGAGACTAGTTGCCATGTTACTAGGTATTTTGAATCAATCAATATTAATTGCATTTATTTAAATGTCCTAATTGTTTTGTATTAATTTTACATTAATTCGGTTTTATTGTTCCATTTTCATGTAGGTAAGCTTATATGTAAAGATATTGAACAATTCTTCAGTCTTCTTTTCAGCTTCAGTTACCAAATACAGTTCTGTCATAAACAAAGAATTGGTAGTTAAAAAATTCAAAAACTAAAGCCTGCAGGATAGAATTAAAAATTTCAAAACCGTGGAAGACGGTACCTTTTGATCATATACCACATAGGGCTTACTTCCACAACTTTTTAAAATTAAAGTAAAATGAAAAGAAAAAACTAGCACATATACCTATCATGGAGAATTCACAGATCATTTTTAATGCCCTATGTGGTTTTCAAATTGCATGAAACCTAAATAATCAAACACATTATTTCTGTATGATGACTTTTAAAATATATTTTCGTTGAGAAAACTGAAGCTCCATGCTAGGAGGAGAGGGGGAGAAGTCCCTATAAATGAACGGATTTTTTTTTTCTTTCATGCTGGGCTTAGTAGACTAGTTTAATATATGTAAATATTTTCCATTGTATGTTATTCTTCCTAAATCTACAGTAATAAGAATGAAGTTAGTAATAAGAACAAAGCAGTGTTAAATTACTGTGCCTATTAGTATTTGTACAGTGAGCCCATCTAGAGGTACTCACATTTTAATTTTATTATTTTTCTGTTTGTGATCAACATTAACAGTGTGTTCAGAGGGCTCTCGGTACTACTAGTTCTCAATTACCTTCTTCACCTTCCTACTAGGTATGTTGCCTCCGTGGCAGCTATGGGCCCTTGGAGGTCCCTGCTCTGTTAGGTGCATCTGAAGCTCACTTGTTCACTTGCTGGTCGCCATGGACCTTTCCTGAATGCTTTTAATCTCACTTATTTCTAGGACCAGCTTCACTCGGCCTTTACAAGCCTCACGGCATTGGACACAGAAGTTATCAAGGTAGATATTAGATAAGTGTTCATGCTATGTACTGTCGGACAAATCCTATATTCTCCTATATAGGAGTCTAATTGTTCAAGACTTGAATCAAACCAATTTTCCTGTATATAAGATAAAGCAGTTTCTTGTACTTCAAATTCTACATCTAGCTACTAAATATCATCTTCCATTAGATATCTATTATTTGCTTTTGAGTTGATTAATATCTTAGACAACTAAGAGTTATACCATGCAGAGTTTTGTGCATAACTTGCTTTGAAATCAGGGGATCCTGAATGTAAAAGAACTGAAGGAAATAGTTATCTTTTTCTTGCATGATGCCAACTTTAACCTGGTGATAATTGCAAAGTAAAATAAGCAGTGCACCGGAGGAAATAATTTTTGTAGGACTGAGTGCAGTTATGTGGTGAATAGTTCTTCTCTTACAGAGTGATCATTCATGAACTCTTTAGCTTTTTTTTTGTTAGTATTAAAATTAAATAATACTTAATTTTGTGAAATTAAAAGCAATTTGAATGCAGGATTTCCTTGAATATCAGCACTGACCTGATTATTCCTATATAGAATTCCTATTGTTAGAGTAGATTTATTTAATATTTTTATGTTCTTAGCCTGAATAAATTACTGAAAATGTCTAAGCTCATGTAATTTCACAGTGTATTAGTAAATATATATAGTAACAGATGTGTTATAAGAGGGATGGTTCATCTTAGGTGCTTTTCTAATGTTGCTGATGTCCTTTATTTTTGATATTACCCTTGCAAACAGGTCTGTTGAAAGTCTTAGTGTTGAGCTGTAATAAGTAAGGCTATGAGTAAGTGGCTAATAGAATACGCTACTAGATCTAATCAGATTTGAAGAAGTAATTCTGCTGTTGATATCTCTGTAAAGTTTACAGATCTCTCTTTTTTTTTCTTTTTTAATCTAAAAAGCTGTATTTTGATAAAGGAAGACTTAAAATTATTTTTCTCTAAAATCTTTAGTGTTTTATATATTCTTTAGTCCCACAGATATAGTTGATGGATGGATATTACTTTTTTTTTAAAGAATATTAAAGTTGAATGGAGTCTGATGCTAACGTAATTAGTTTTTTAGTTATGGAGCCATAAAACTCACCCACTATGGAAAGCCCATCCCTAGGAAGTCAGGCAGAGCTACTGTGCAAGGAGTTTACATGAGCTAGAGAAGGCATGAGAAAAAGAGATATATTTAGATTCTGCTAATTGCTACTTTCATATGGTGTATGGGAAATGGCACATTCTGTCAGACAAGGAGACCTTGGAGTGGTCTATGTGCTAAAATGTATAATGCTAAAATGCTGCATGCTAAAAAGTGGCCTGTAATGATCAGAGAGGCTGTGCTACATTGCCCATCATGTATGAAATAATTTCTCACATTTATGAGATGCTTATTATCCATCAGAAAGACCTTTGTAAAACTTGATGTCTAAATATATTTCTGTTTATGCAGCACTCTTGCAATTTATCTTGAAATTGATTTTGAGACTACAAAACATGCTGTGTTCACCCAATTTACCTGAGAGAGTATGGGGTTAACTGATAACTTTAATTAGCACAGGCATTGAGCTGTAGGCATGGCAGTCTTGGTTCACCTAACATGAAATGCATTGAAGAGGAGGGACGCCAGCTGGTTGTAAAGGGGCTGGGGAGAAGGGCTCTGTTAAAATCAGCACTTTTGCAAATCCCATCTGGCATCTCCAAAGATCAGGAGGTGGCCTACAAGCTGTCTCCTGGCAGTTACCAGCTGTCTCTTGAGGTGCTCCTGAGGCCTTTATCAAGCTTGGGATGCAGACTGGGGATGGGGCCATGTTCTGGCACAGGCAAAGTTCTCAGCTACCTCCTTGACAGTGCTCAAAAATTCTATTTGTAGCTAGTATGACTACAGAAAAAAAATACAGAAAGCATGGACATTCACTATACAGTCCAATCAAGAATAAAGAGTGGATTTTTAAACCCTTGTCTTTTTAAAACCATATAACCATAAAACTCAGGAAGGCAGGTGGGAAGGGGATCCTACACCAGTAAAGCCCATTGGAAACCTCAACTTCTATAGAAATTGACATTTCCCTTCTTGGAATTTGAAATGTCATTGCCTTTAATTGCCTTTAATACCGCTGAATATTATTTTTCTTCATTTTAAGCTATTGTTCAAATGAAGAGACTCTGTTAGTTAGTTTTGGCTGTGCATGGATTTGGCCTCCCTTTCTATGCTAGTACTATTCCCTACACAGTACTAGTTATCTGGCAGCTTGGTTTGGAAACATTTTACTGGAGACATTATAGCTTAAGCATTTTAATTTTAAATTGCTTTTATGGAAGGCTGTCCTGTAACTTGTAGCTACAAGGGTTCCAAATGGAAAACATCAACAAGGTTGTTTATTTTAGTGAACTAGTATGACAGCTTTGAGTTATTAAGGCTTTTTCTTGCTTTCTTTTTAGTAATTTAGTAATAAGGCTCAGTAATAAGGGAACACTTCCAAAGAAAAGGATTTCAGTGGATAGATTGGAAAGAATGTCTCAAGCACAGGAGAATGAAATGAATATTTGAAATTTTATATGAAGAAATTTTCTTCATGTACAGGAGATGTTGTAAAGTGTTGCTCGTTTGGGTATTACAAATATTCTGTAACCTATATTGTCATGATATAATTTTGTTTCATCATAAATTGCATTTACATATAGAACATAAATTGGGTTTTATACTTAGGTCTTCTGTAATACCTAACTCAGCTCCTTTGAAAAATTTGTTTTCACTTGAAAAATTGAACGGCAAAAATAGGAATTAATAGGTTATGGTAATTTCCTTGAGATTTTTTTATCACAGAAGCGTTTGCTGAGCAAAAGATGGAAATGTATCCATCAGAAAATAATAAACCCATTTGTAAATGACAGCTGTGAAGCTACTTTGAACAAGTGGCTATGGTAACATAGGGAAATACAGCGTGAGTGCCTGCTATGATGAATAATATAATGAAGATGTTCAGCACAGCTCTTTGGCTGTTGCTTCTGCTAAGTGATAGTTTACTTCTCGTATGTCATACCTTTCATGTTGCCGTTGTGCGAAAACATCAAAGTGCTGGGGCTGAGTACTTGAAAAATGAAGTAAGCGCTGATTAGGATCAGTAGCACTGATTAGGAAAGGCTAATGCATGATATTAAGTGGAAAGGACTGGAAAAGAAGGGCATGCCTTGCTGCCCAGAAACTTAACAATATAAGGAAACTATCATTTGTATGATGGATATCAAGTCCCTGAATCCTCTTCTGAAGGACCTTTCAAAATTAGTGTCTGGCTATTGAAAGTCTTTAACTCAGGTGAGAGCTCACGTTCTTTCATGTGTGTTTTAACCCCTTTGATGTTTTCAGCTAACAGTACCCATCTATTCTGATAGGACTGGCTGTTGGAGAAGAACAGAAGAATTGCTGCTGCTTGGTATTGGTTTCATGCTTTATTTTGATTGTTTTTTCTTTTTCCCCCACAGAAGTGTGAAATAGTCTGTATCTAATGCCTTTCTGCCATGTTAATAAAACAAAAAAATCAATACTGACTTTTTTAAAAAAATTCCTGACTATGCATTTTTGCACGAGTGCAAGTAAACATATAATGATTTCCCTGTTTATAGAAAAAATACCCTGAAGTTTTTTGCAGGCACGTATTAGATTCTGTATAGTGTATCTCCAGCTACTTGTTTTCCCTTGAAGTTTAGTTTTGGAATACTGACTTTAGCAGATGACCAAGTCTGAAACAGGAAGCACACCTTTGCATGTAAATCTGTCTCTAGGAATAAGACTTTTATGATGGTGATATAAGTCTGTGCAGGAATCTTATTTCTGTTATGACTGCTGCTCCAGAAAATAGTCTTAGCACTTGTCTAGAGAGGGATGTAGGTGAAGACCGAAGACCTATTGCCCTACTTTGTCTTCCGTTACTTGGTCCACAGTATGCTCAGTCCAGCTGGGAGAACAAGCAAAGTTGCCTTGTTATCTCTACATGTTAGTAATGCAGCCTGATAAGTTAATGTGTGTGACTTTTCCTCTTTCCCAGGAGAAAATGTCTCCATTTAAATTAGAGCAGCACAATGACTGAATTACCCAAGGTCAAAGTCAGCTATGTTTGCAAGTTTGACAGCCATAAGCTCTGCTGGAACTTGGCTTAATTCCCAAGGCTTCCCATTTGACATCATATTGTACATGTTGTGAGGTTATAATGCACTGTAAGTCATAAACTTAATGATGTCAGATTAAAGGGACAATGGGGAAAAGATACATTTTTAGAAATAAAGAGAAATTGTAGCTGCCTTCTGCATGGAAGGAAAATGACAGAATAAATCATGCTCTCTTTTTGGAGCTGACAAAACTATTCTGCATGAATAAAAAGAGACTACTAGAAGTGCAATAAAAAAGAGATTGTACAATGTGTAATATTTGGCTCTCCGTTCCACTGAGAAGATATAACTAAGCAGTTGCGGTGTGGGCAGGCAGCCATCCTTACAGCATTTTAATGTTTGTTATACATCTTTTGATTGCTTGAACAAAGCTATAACTTATATATCATTTTAATGATGGAAGTTATGTCAGCAGAAGTGATTGTAAGGAACTAGTTCTCCTCATTATCCGAGCAAGTGATGTATAATAATTGAGATGTGCCTTTTGCAGTGCATAGAAATATGTATACCTTCACAAAATAGCCTTTAAAGAGTTCTCTTGTAGATGATAGTTTAAAGCAGGCGTAGGAAATAATACATCCATTCCATCCACCTGTCTTTTCACCTCCATCTACATGAAAAGAATAAAATCACTTATGTAGAAGAAACACATAAAATTTCTTTAGCAGTGAATTTATGCTAGTGCTGATGTATTTAAATGGTCTTTTTTTTTCCATTCGGTACAAGTCCACTTTGAGTTGCAATGTATTTAAGTAAATCTTTGGAGAGAAGAAACAAGCTTTTGCAGAATCAGTAGTCTGAGGTTCATTTGTAGTCTCACTGTATGTCTACATATACTGGATTCTGTCTTCAATAGTTAAATTCTGAAAAACTTTCAACATCTGTGTTACTACCAAGAGATCTGCAGTGTATTTTCAGTGGATCTTGACAACATTTAGGTACTGTAAAAACTTAGATGTTTTATTTAAATGTACTAAGTGCCTTCTAAAAACATGAGTTAAAGACTGAAGCTATGTATTTTGAATGCGTTCAAGACGTATTTTTAGTATGCAGAACATGACTGCTAAGTGAAGACCTTACACTTTCATATTATGCAGCATAGGTCTTCCACTGATGGCATCAGGGATTGACATTATGTGTAAAATTTTCCTTATTTTATGAAATATTTTACACTGCATAATACAGAGTTGTACATTTTAAATAATTAAAATTAAAATTTTAATACTGTCCTGCGATGTATATACGTGTACAATTTGAAATGTTTTTTTACTTTTAGAAAAAAAAATTAAACTTTCTACCTCAAATAATAAAAAAGCACCTCCCCTCATTCACATGATGATAGATTTGCTTTCAGTTGTCTTTTGTAATTGTCTGCATTAAAACATTATTGTATATATTGTATAGTAGACTTCATGCCTGCAACCAGTATTGCCTTTTGATTTAAGATTTACTGCATCCTCAGGGCTCAAGTAATTTGCAAATTCTCTTAAAAAAAAATACTAAAATTAGGACCACCACAGTTTTACAGTTGATACTGTCCACTTCTGGAGTTGCCTACTCTGTAATCTAGCAGTGTTTGCTTGTATGCAAGTGAGGGAGCTGGTTTAAAGAATTGAAGGACTCCCAAAATCATATGAAGAATATCATTGCAAACTTGGTTGTGGTATAAATATCTTAAAGTATCAATTTCAGTTGTATTTTAAGGAGTTCTTAATTCTGCTGTTTTAACCGTCTGTTACATTTTCAGCAAACCATTTCAGCAGATGTCTTCACTGTTTAAATAATGAAATATTTCAATGCTTTAAGTACTGAGTTTTTGTAAGATAGTGAGTATCAGCTATTTCAGTAGAAAATTCCATGCTCCAAAACCAAGAAAATACAGGTATGTTCATGTATGTAGTAGTGCTTCGTAGTCATATTGGAAAGGTTTCTCACTTCAACAAGTTCAGTCTAAGAAGGAGAGAAAATGGGTCTTCTTTTTTTGAGATTTGATAGTGTTTATATAGATAATAAAGATGTGTATTTATGTGTTACATCATAGCTATAAATCTGATCAACATGGACATACTTATTATCCAGATAACTTAATGCAAGGAGTTACTAATTTTTAGGGCTACAGAAGGAGAGCAGCCCATAATACATTTATCCTTTTTATTCCAAAAAAGAGGACCTTCCTCACCCTTGTTTGGCTTCCCAAGAGCAGACAGTAAAAAAAAAAAGCGTAAATGTGATTACCTCGGATTGTCATTTGAGATTTGACACGTTAGAGATCCTTCAACAATTGCCACGCGGTTGAAAGCAAAACCTTTGGAGTCTGCAAGTCAAACCAGGGTAGCAATGCATGAACCGGTATGCAGGATTCTCAGTGCTCAGCTATATCTGTCCTAATTATTTGTCACGTTACTGTGACTTGAGAAGAACCTTTGCTTCACTTCCTCACATACAGCTGCAGCCCTGTCCATACATTCATATTATACACCTATTAATTACATTCAGTTCGGTTGACTGGCAGGTTCTTATTTAGGAACGCTGTTTGGTTGAAAGCTTATTCTTTAATTGCATGGTGTTATGTTTTAGTAAGTGTAAGCAGAAGATAAAAGAGCTGCTTTGCCTGGTTGTTTGACTTTTAAGTTTATTTCAGGGAGCTGCATTTAATAATTCTGTATAACTGAATTATTAAAAAAATCATTTTGGCAGTTTGGCTATTCGCAAAATGTTTGTCATGCTATGAGAGTTTATATGTAGCTTCGTTTGTTGTATTCAAAGTTTAGACTGTCATGCTTTTGCTAAATACTTTGCCAGTTTCCAATGTTAATTACCTAGGAATGAAACTGTAGTTTATATTTCATATTTCAATTTTAAAACTATGATTATGTTGCACTAGGGAAGATTCAGAATGTAGGTTTTAACTCTTTGATCCAAGCTGCTCTGGGCAGCAGACTATTTTTAAACTTTGTGGTTTACACTGTAATGTTCTGAATGGTTCTACTATAGTATAATTTTATTCAGCTTAATATTATTTTTAAGCAATAGAAAGGCAACATGAACTAGATGAAAACAGTAACCTTTTTTTAGCAAAACAGTTATTTGAAACTAAATAAGGGGTCTGGTATTCCCATACATACGCGTAATTACCATTCTCCGGCTTGGCTTTCTCCAGCGTAGACCGCAGGGTTTTCCTGCTGGCTGATAATGACATGCAGAAAGGTCAACATATCAAAACCCAGTGTTTTGCAGGCCATACCACTGGCTCTTCCAGTGTCAGGCCCATGTGTGCCCTCCACCAGCTCCTTGCATAGTTAAAAGCAGCAGCTGGGCTACCTGGCTTGCTGGTGGCCACCACCTTCTTGAGTTCTTGTAGCAAGAGCAGCACTGGAAAGAAGGGAGAAGCCAAATGCAAATTTTTTGCTTTTAGTGCTGCTACTGAAAGAAAAAGGAGGAGTCTATTTGAAATTGTTTTCTATGTGTAATTAACATATAAAGAGTTTTTTGCTTCCTTGCTCCCTAATTTTGCTGTCTCTGACTAGTCATGTATCAGTGAACCCAAATTATTGGCGTGAAAAGTTCTTTGGCTATCTGTCTTTTGGCCCCCATTATATCATGACATCTGAAGTTGCCTGATAGAAAGCAAAATAAAACAACTAAAAAGGGTTACTCTGCACCTTTTGTGGTGTTCTGTTCAGTAGACCAGATATGTGAGATATTTATTGGGTCATAGGATGTGGTAAGACTGGGGTCTCCTCAGGCATTTGGTGTTTTCCAGTGAGTGTGTTTAGCTGTGCTATGTTTTAACCAGTGCATCATTTCTTAAAAATACAAAAGCACATAAAATGAAAGCTTATGTTGTGGAGCTCAGTTCTCAGCTACTTTTCCTCATGCGTTTTATGTCTGTTATACCCATTTCCTATGGTACTGTGGACCTGATTCAGAAAAGCACATAAGCATGTGCTTAATTAAGTGCTTTCCTGAATAGGTATGCTTTGCTGAATTGGGGCCCATAAGAGTAACGGGCATGTGGGCTGAAATCTCCCACCAGGGACCCTCTGGGGTGGATATTAGAAGACAAACTATGTTTTTCTCTGGTATTCCTGCTTTCTGGAAGCCTCCTAGTGCTCTAGATGATTTTACTTTTTGATAGGGTTAATATATGTGTGAGCTGAATCAGGCTTTATGTTTATAGTATTCATCACTTAAATCCATTTATTTTGAATTAATACTAGTTGTAATTGATAGGTAGTATAATTGCATTTCATGTTAGAAAGATTGATGCCCTGGCATCTGTTAAAGATATTAAAGAAGGCTTTCTTTTCAGTCTGGAAATTACTTGTGTACCCTTTGGTTTTGATATTTAGTGGGTTTCACTTTTTATTTTTATAGCAAAATTAATTCAGTTATTTTGAAGATCATGTGATTGACTACATAAAGTGTGTTCTTTGGCACAGACCCAGATTCCTGTTCTCTTTTGGAAGTGTTACAGCTGCAATAAATTTGATTTCACCCTTGATAATTTCTATAATATATAGTAATAATGTATTGCTCATTTAGTGTTGTTGCTTTTCTACTAAGAAAAAATAATTTAGACAGACTAATTTTATTATATTTACTGCACCTAAGTATTTGTGTATACATAAAATTCAGATAAGTTTCAAGATTTGTTTGATGCCAGTTTGGGGAAGTTTTCTAAATAGATTTTCACTTTACAGTTTGTATATTACTTGTTACTTTGGAGAATTTTGGTAGTTTCCAGTGTTTCCTATTGGGTCTTGTTGACTGTTTAATAGAAAATATGCATAGGAATCAAGAAGCTGTGTCACTGTATTCATGATGCACAAAATATTCTGTGAAATTTCACAAAGTAATTTCTAGACAATTAATGCAAAATAGATATATGAATAAGAATATTCAGATGAGTGACAGAAAGCTAGCTTTTTATTTTAGGCTTTTTTTTAAAGCAGTTTAATGGTCATGTCTGTGCATATGCCCATTTCATATTTGTATTGTTCTTCAAAACTTTCATTCAGTTACAGAGTTAATAGCCTTTTTCACTGTTTTATTGTTCAGACATATCTCAGTGTTATATGCTTGTGTTTTCTTTTTCCTTGAAGAATGCAGAATGCTTGATACTTCATAAACTGTTTACTCATTATTGGTTCCCTCGTTTTTGATTTCCTTCTTCTGTAAATTTGAAAAATAAGAGAAAAGGCATGAGACAGAGCATTCAAGGGCATCCTTCTGCAGCTGCCCGTTCAACCCTACAGGTTCTGCAAGCCCAGAACTTTCCTTTGCTTCATTAGCTGCAAAGGAAGATCCTTCATTGTTGTTCAGTGAGCATTTTAAATAATTTAGTAAGCACAAGTGATTAAGACATTAAGAATTAAAGCCGCTTTAGAATCAGAATGTGGTAATGGAGAAGCACCGCCTACGTTCCCAGCTGAGCAAAAATGGGCAAGAGGTTTAACTAATCCACCTGAAATCCTGTAAACCTGGCAAAGTTTTTTTGAAGAGCCTAACTGAAAAACACATTTTTAGGAAAAACTCTTTCCAAAGAAGTTGCAGTAGTTATTGCATCAATTTTTTCAGGTTTATTGTTTGATAAGTCCAGCTCTAGAAAATGGTGTATGTTTCTGATATCATGTACTTTATTAAAAGGTTTGTTACTAGAAAACTCATCCCTGAGTATTAAATGCATCCATGAATATTAAAATACATGCATCCCTGCATGAATTTTTTTTTTTGTTCAGCAGATGCAAGGAAAAATGTATTCTGAAAACAATATATTTACATGAAGACTTATTATATTTTTATAGAAGTATATTATTATACTTTCATTTATATTGAATAGGTGTGAGACTATGTTCTGCCTCTAAGATTAAAAATCAAAAGTAATAAATATTTGTCAACCTCTTTGTCTGAAGGGGAACTGCAGTAATTTGTATATTTCTATTAGGATATTAACAGTGATATGTTGAAAAATTATGGGAAAGACACTCAAACTTTTATCAGAAAGAAGCCAATATTTGTCTTGGTTATGTTCCCACATATTGTATAAAACAAAACTAGTAAGCCAGTTAGAAACAATAATATTTTTATTACATGAAAAAAAAGCTCTTGTCATAGATGAGCTAAACTAGAGAGAGGTTTCAGGGTTTAGGAAAAAATAACAGAAGTAAATGCTTTCCCTTCCCTCTTCAGTCTTTTTGTACTTCTCCTTTCACCTCTATCTTTTCTAGTTTGTGAGTCTGGTGAGACCCACAGTGAACTGGTGGGAGACAACCATAAAACTCTTTTTTTTCAAGTGTTCAGTTTGGTGTCACTTATGAGCATCATTCACCTGTGCAAAAGGATATAAGGACAGAGAATGAGGAGAACAGCAAAGATCTTGAGGAAATAGAACAGTATCAGATACTACTGTACTCAGTGGTCCAAAAAAACCCAAAAGGTGTGACATCTCTCTCCCTGTAGGTTCTCCACTCTTATTATGAGATGGTTTCTCTGCTAAGAGACATCAGTAATTGCAGTAACCTAATTGAATAGAGGGTGGCTATAGACTCTTAAGTTTTCTTTGTCTGACTTTGCATATTTTTGCCTATACCTTCTGCATAGTTTTAATTGCACTTACTTCATGATGAGGTAAGACTTTTCTATTACTGGCAAAATAGAAATATTAGATGAGAGAAAGCTTTTTTTTTTTGCTAAAGAGAAGTACTGTAATTTAGTATCTATGGCATAATTCCTGACACTACATTACCTGACACCATTACATTAACGGTATATGGAGTACCTTTGTTCTGATCCAGAATAATAGCAATATTGACTAAATAAACAATTGCTGCTCTCTTAATTCACCAGCAGTTTTAGAGAAGATTTCCAAAATCCCTTTGTAATGCCTTGAATGTGTCAGCTTACTGGTGGTGTTAAATCACCAAAGGGAACATTCTGTAAATCTTAGGAAGAGCTGGTTGATAGAGCACCCATCACTATAAAGCACATAGTTATTTCTTTTCTTTCTGTGCCTGAGGAAAGCCAAAGGGTGTGTGGTCTGGTGAATAAATAAGAACTTTGGTAAAAGCTTTCTTGGAAAAGAGAAGAAAAAGTAGCTCACGGGTAAATCTACTCACTAATAAATTACGTTAAAGTTAGCAAGTGATGTAGGACATCGCTTGCCTGTGCCTCTATATATTCCTGCCACTGAGTTTTGAACCACTTTATATATTTGTATATTTAAAATGTAGTTTTAGGAAAAGTAAATATTGTCCAATATATGGAACAACAAGGGTCACAACCGGTGACTTTAATTTCAAATAATAGTTGGATATTCAAAGGATAATCATATGGTGTTAAGGATTAAAATATTCATTTTAGAGATGATAGAAGACATTTACAACAGATATACAGAACAGGATGATGCATTTCTGAAGTCTTTAAAATAAATTACATATTAATACATTACAAATTCATACAGATATATTATGAATTGGGACATTATATGTTAAACTATTTCCCAAATTACACAGTAATGCTGCCATTACACTTTTTGCAGTGATTAAAAAGAATAGGATTTTGTATTTTCCAGTTTTGAGATGGAACAAAACAGAATCTGTGATGTTTTCAAGAATATCAAATAAGCATTATACTGTGATGCTTACAGAAGTGGCTGTGAATTTTTGGTCCAATCTGCTGTCTACTATTGATAATTTTTGCTTTGCATTTAAAGGGACTATTACACTACATATCCAAAATGACAGGCATCTTTTTTTGAAATTTATCAAATTTTGCATAATTGAAAGTTTTCTTTTAAATGTACATATTTTGAAGGTTACATACTCTATATACTTCTTGAAGGTTATATACTTTAAATGCAGATATGGAGTAAAAGAAGAAGTGAGCATTAAAGGGATGCATTAAAAGGGGAAAATACATTTTTTGTTTAATAGAAGAGCACCTGCAAATACTGGTATTGCTTAAGCATAGATGTTATGACAGGGAAAAGAATATTATGGAATCACAGAGTAGTTAAAGTGGGCAAGGATCTCTGGAGATCGTGTAGTCCACCCCCCCCCCACTCAAGAAGGGTGTTTTTATATCTTTCTAATCAAAGGTAACTGTACTGATACTCTTCCATACTGAAAGAGAACTTGCATCTTTGGAAGACATTCTAGTGTGGACAAAATAATTCTTGAGGTTGAAGCTTTGACTGTGTTTTTTTCTCTCTGTCCAATACATCCAATTACTGTTTGGTGATTATGAATTTCAGCCTATGTGGTGCTTTTCTTAAGTTAAACTGTTTTTGGGAAAGCAGTAATATACAGAATTTGATGATCATGCCTCAGGCCAGTGTAGCTGCCTAAAAATAGCACCATGAGCCCACTAATGCACACATTGGCATGGTGCACTCTTCTGATTCAGTTCCATACTTTTTCATTTTCCCTTACACTGAAGACTTTTAAAAAGTTCTGTGAGATTTTGTTGAATGTAGCCTCTCACTACAAGATATAGTGCACTGGAGAAATATTAGAGAAAATGTCTTTCCACTTTTTTGAACCTTTTTGTCACGGTATTTTATGTCAGTGCTTGGCTTCTTCCCTGCACTTTGTTGTGCTTATTCTCTGGCTTATGAAACACCCGTATTAGCTGGCACTTTCGGGTCTGTTGTAATAGTGCTGATTCAGTAGTGGCTAGTATTCCTGTGTCTATCTGATTTCTCACATAGCTTTTATAAACTTTCATTAGTAATCTAGATTCCCTCCTCCCCTTTTTTTCCTTCCCCTTCTCATTTCCTTTCCTGTTCCTTTATTCTCTTCCTCTTCCAGCTTCCCTTTCCCCTTTCCTTTCTTGCATTTTTTTTTCTTTTATGTGTCTGTGTTAGCTAGAAAGAACAAACCTGTATAGTGTTATGAAAAATGTAGCAGGAAGGACAGGTACAGCCAAGTTCCTCTTCTCCTGCTACTGGTGACATTTTTTCTGTTCAGTCATCGGTCTGCCATATTTGTAAATCTTAAGACAATGAACTGGGATATTCAGACTAAAAGCTGTCTGAAATATTTATTTTTCAGTTTTCTCAGCCACTTTATGATATGAAGAAGAAGCTATTTGAAATGCTGATAAGTGTACTGAATTTGAGTTCTTTTAACAAATTTGAATCTGACCTTCCTCCATACCTCGTGTAGTATAGAAAAGCACACACCTCTGCTGGTACTAGGAAGTGCCTGTCTCACCATATCTGAATGACAGTTCAAGTTGTTTGCCTTGCTTGTGAAAAAAAAGAAATGGTAAAACTCTGTTAAATAATGCAGTTTGTTGTTTTAGGACTAAAATCATATAAATCTGTGTCATCGTCAGCATCTTCAAAAAGATGACAGAACTGCTGACATCTGGGAGCCAATTCATCATTTAATTAAATTATCCTGTAATGAAATCTGCCTTAATGAGATTAATTTTAATTATTAATCAGGAGCTGACATGGGCACAAGGCACCATAAATAATAAATGGATGCTGTGTCTGCTCTGTATCTAGGAAGAGACCGACTTCAGCACAGCAGTGCTTTTCATGAAACAATGTTTTTTGCACTATCATGATGTCTGTGCTCTTGAATTTGGTTTCCACTCCAAACTGAAAGGTAGGATATTTGTCCCTATAATGCATACTTGGAGAAACTGCTGCTGTTTCAATATTTAATTTGATTGAGTAATCACCCTTCTTCTAGAAGTATTGTTTTTGATGTTCATATATAACAGTAAATTTAATTCACATAAGTATATTTTAGAAATAGCTAACGTGGAAATTAATGCATTACAGCTGGGCCCAAAGATTGCAAGTCCACTTGCAAAGATGATCCTTATGGGTACTAGTCACTCTGAGCGTTGTCATGATCATCTTACATGAAGAGTGAACCCTTTCGCCTTTGTCTCCATTAGCAAGCAGGACACCACTGTACTCTCACTTGCTAAATGTAATCTATTTCCATAAGGCTGAAGCTGATTATTCACTGTTTGCAGAGTGATCATTCCTGTGACCTCCCAAGTCGTGCGTGTTGCATGCAATCCACTTATGCTTTGAATGCGCTGACATTTGTTTTAGTTCCAGCATTCCATGAATATTTGGTTTCCCTTTATTGTCGGTTGTTGATTTTTTTTTTTACCTCAGAAACAATAGTAAGAACCAAGTTAAAACAAGGGCTGTTGATATTGAGGAGTATCAGAACAACCATCTGCATATGAAAATTTTGGAATTAGTACATTTTTGTATGCTACGTTTGGCTTGTTTGTTTGATAGCACCGTTTATTTGTGGTGTGTATTAGAACATAAGAATTAATGAGCACTTGAACAGACATCTCCTTAAGTTGTGGGACTTCCTTCTTCTGCAGCCCTTTTGAGTCCAATATCCTTGTTAAAACCGTGCTCTGACTTTTAGGAACTAGATGTTTTGTCCAGAGAGCACGATGATACTTTGCGGCCTTTAGGTGCTGAACATAAACTACTACTGTGGAATTGGTAAGAATTTTGCCATCTGTTTCAGTAAAACCACACTTAAACTTTGGTGCCAGTTCACAATTGTGTTTTTTGTGCTTTAGTTCTGCCACCCCCATATTCTTTCTTGGCATATAGCAATTGTCCTGCAGGCATTTCACAGCTTTGTGAACGGTGTGAATGGAGAGGATAGGGAATTCTGTAATGATAAGCCTTCTGTTAAATGACAGCAGGGTAGATTTTCTAGACAGGATGGCAGCCTTTGTAATCCTACTCACTACAGGTTATAAGATGGGAAACTTTGTTTTTTTTTCCCTTCTAAACACACAAAAATACACAAGTACAGTTTTTGGACTCATAATGATATCATGTTATTTAAAATAAACAGTGATAAGAGAAGAACTATTTAGAAATCACTGATTGAAATGATAGAATTGTTTGTCTGCTAAAGCTTATTTCTCCAAGTTCTACAGCTACTCTCATATATCCACATTTTAGGGAGAATAGTTAAAAAAAAAATTAAAAAGTTAAAAAAAAAATTGGTCCAATTAAAAGTAAGGTATAAAGACGCTGAGACTTTTAAACATGGCATATTCATGAAAGTTTCTTTCATTAAAAAAAAGTAAAATCAGAAGATGGAAGTTTGTTGTATCACAATCATACCAATTTTTCAATATATGTGGTATCAGGTATCTGTTTTGCTACATGTAATTCCACCGTACTTCTCATCCAGTAAATATTTTACCTGAAGAAGTTTTGATTTCTGAAATAGTAAGCAGGACTGTAAAGGATCAGCATGTCACACTAACATATTATAGTTCTCTAGAAGAGGGAGATCTAGCTGATCTTCATGGATTTCCAAAACGCATTTAACAATATTCTTCCTGAATAGCTTTTGAGGAAACTAAAGAGGCATGGGATCAGAGAATGAGTGAGAAGATGGATAAAAATCTAATCAGAAAATATGAAACAGCAAATGAAATGGTCAAAAGCTATTGAACAAAATAATGGAAAAGTATTTAAAATATTTTTAAAATAACAGTTATAAAAGTTAAGAGTCCTAACAGAGTCTTTTGATTAATGTCAGTTGGTAACCATGCTCCAATTACTGATGGATTAGAGACTATTTTGGAGAAATAGCGCTATGTGATTTTCCTGTCCTTACATATTTTCCTAGATGTCTGTGCTTAGCATCTGCTGACAATGGGATTTTGGGCTAAGTGCAATTCTTAGTCATCTTATCCAGTTCATAAGGAAGAGTTGCAAATGGCCCAGCCCAGTTTGCTGCAGTAAAGTTGTAATTAGTTTTATATCGAAACAAAAGCTGTAGGTGTTTCTCCCTTGGTCTTTCATAAAAATGAGTAAGCTTACTTGTGCATCATTAAAGTGACTTACTTAACTGAGGTTTGGATGGAAAATCAAGAAGAGTTATGAAGTGCAGAAAAAAATATATTAACCTCTGCCAGGTCTGAGATGCTTGTGGAGGATAGTTCACAGCTCAATGGGATCTCTCAAGCACAGTTCAGGACATACTCTTCAAGACATATCCTACTTTCATGTCAAAAAAAATATATATTTCTTCCCTTATTGAGAGATAAAATTCCTCTGTAAATGTTTTCCAGTCCTTTTGTAGCTGAGACTTCCTTAAAAATTCACTGAATCAATCTCCTTGACTTGTCCTCACTCCATAGGTTACCTTCAACTTTGCTTCTTGCAGTACCAGCGATAGCCACTGCAGTCCTCATAAGCCTGACTAGACTGGGATTATTTTATTCAAAGCTACTTAAATGTCCCTGCCTCAATTCTGGGAATGCACTATGACCCACATGGAGCCAGCACGGAGTGTGTTCGCTTGGGATGTGAATGTACCTCCAAGCATGGAATAGCTTTTATTTTTACCGGAGGGACACACATAATAAGTTTTCAGCCTATGAGCTCAATGCTTCTTCAGTGCTGGCGAGCAAGCCCTTGTGTCACTGTGTTCTGTTAAAATGCAGGACAATGTGTGGCAGAGCAAAATGTTCCACTGTGAATTAGCAGTCAGGTTATTAACCTGTATGTGGTGGGTTCCTACATACCTTTCTATGTTCCAATCAAATGTAAAGCTGGCTCTGTTGTCCAAGAGCTGATCCCAAGTGCACTGATGCCTATAGAAGACTTCCAAATAACTGCTGTAGACTTTGGAACAAGTTGAGTATTACAAAACAAGCTGGAAACACTTAAAGAAGAGTCAATTTATTTCTCTTGCACACACATCCATACCTCCATACCCATACTGTGCCACTTAGATGTATTCAAAGGATTTATTATCCAAGCTCCAAGTAGAATTTTTGTTCAAAAGCTCCAAGTAAAAATATTATTACTCAGCTGGAAAATAGAAAACTCTGTCATGGTGGCCTGGCAGATGTTATGATGTCTGTTTTTGAGGGTAGATGTACACCCACGCTGGTGTGTGTGTGTATGTGTTTGCAAAGCTCACTGCTGATCCAGTCCATTTCTAGCTTTTGGGAAGAATTATTGCAAGGTTTCAGTGTTCTGTGGATTTATTTTAAAGCCTTTAGTTTTCTGTCCAGCTTCTCCCTGAGGCATCCAGATGATGGATTTGAGGGCAATACTGGCTACTTTTTATATATTTAACACGCCATCTCATTCTTTCTACAAATACATATTGGGATCTGGACAAATGTTTAGTGTCATTGTTAAGTTGCAAAATTAAACCTTGGCCAGTTGGACGTGATCTAGCTGGAAGAGCTCGGCTCTGTAGAACATTCTGGTAATCTCCTTGCGCAGGACAGCTGTAATAATGTGCAGTTCCCTAATTACATTGGCTCTAAGTCAAAACAACCCCCTAGACCATTAATGTAGGCCCTCCTTAACCATGGTGAAGCATCTGCTCACTGCGATCTGTAGGCAGATGTAAAACTTGTGCAATCGGATTGGTCCCTTTGTAATTTTTTCCATGTTCAGAAGTCCTGATTGGCTCCCCACTGAGTTTAAGGGACTCCATGTTTTCATTAAGCTTATCACTCTTGCATACTGATCTGCTTTTGATCTGATGTGGCCTGTGTCTATTCCATAATTGGTTTGCCCACATTTCCTAATGTATAAATGGATAAGAAGATCCAAGGAGAGATAATGAACTTGCCAAGAAATTGGAATTTGTAAGTTCAGCCAATCTAGATTTCCACTGACTTTCTGATGTATACATGTGAATGTAAATTGGTTTTGTTCACTTTAATTTACATACCAAAGAGCCAGAAGAAGGTGTAAGTTACTATAAGAGTGGATAACTTTAACTTATTCATGCGTGCTCCTTTTAGTTGCTTTCCCTCTTTTGCTTCTCTCCTGACCATTCCTGTATGTCAGCAACACTATCGTAAGCATATTTAATAATTGAAATTCAGAGATAATATAATTTCTTAATGAGCTTGAATGCCAATAGGCTGTTATAAAATCCTAAATTCACCTGATTTCATTTTTAAGGCCCACTTTGCTATTGCAAGAGTCAAGAGTCTAAAGATCAAGCTAACAGAGAGAATGCATCTGAGACAGCTCAGACCTTTCTGGTTCTGGCCTATGAAACCAGTGGAAAACAAATGTCAACTTTGATGTACAAAATCGGATCCTTATTTACTTTTACTTTTTAAAATCTAATATTAGAAATACATCTACACGTACAAATAACCATGTTAGTTTATTCTAAAAAGAAAAGAAACCTATTATTTAAAGCAAAGTTGGGTAAGGAGGTAGAAGCTTTCAGAAAGCCAGGTATTGCTAAGGGACTAGTCATCAAAACTTATCAGAAAAAAATATATATTTATATATTTTCTTTAAAGGTAGAGTTTTCACATTAATAGAAAAAAATGAACAAATCAAAGACATAGTAACAAGCAAAACAGAAAAAATATTTTTTTAATTTTCTAAACAATAAAAAAAGATATTATATACTTTAAATCTAAGTCTTTTTTTAAACTATTTTAAAGGCCTGTACAGAATAAAAGTCTTGTTACAGAATTTTCTGTTAAAGATTTCTAAGGAGAATTAATTGAATTCATTCTACTTGCATGGCTTCAGTCAACACATTTTTAAACACCAATACTTGTTTGAAATAGGCAATCAGAAATCAGATATTTATCCTGGATTCAATTAGTATTTAAAAAAAAAATTTAGACTTTTTTATCACTGAAAGTGCAATTGTTAAACTTTGTTTTGTCTTGGATAGTATCTGAGAAACCAGTTTAGACAAAAAAGTGTTTTTGAAGAAATTTTAGTCTCACTGAGCTTCCGAATATCAGTCTGCAGTCTAAATAGTTTGTCTTAATAGTCTTAATAATTCTATAGAGAATTATTAATCACAGTTTCTAAGTGAACAATGTGAAGTCATCACATGGGGAGAGATTTCCAAAGCTGTTTGAATACATTTGGGTGTTGAAATGTATACAAAGGATTTTAGATGTTACAAATAAAATTAATTGCTGACCTCTGATTCAAATGTATTTGAATTGAGAATTGTGTTTCTTCCTGCTTAAGATACTGTTGCAGTTCTCTCCTGTGCATCTGAAACCTTAAGAAATCAAAAAAGGTAGAAAAATCTATCTTTTAAAATATCACTTCTCCGACACTTTTTCTCATGATTGATAAGGTCTTGGAAGATTTTGGTGCTTGTAATCTCTGCTAGACTTTCAGTGGTGTATTGTAACATTTTACAGAAACAGTCCATTCTTTGTAGAAGGACAGTCTTGTGGAAAGACAGTTGTCTTCCAGATACATCTGGCAAGGTTTGCCTTCCCTCCCTCAGCAGAATTTTCAGTCCTAACCCTGGTAGACTTTCAGACCAGATTTTTGAAGTGTGCTTTCAAGGGCACAGAGTCACATGAATCAGTTCATGAACCTTCGTAACTTGATAACTTTAAAAACTTATACAAATGAAGCACCAAGAAAAAAATCTCAAATACATCTCATGGGTACCAATTGAATTTCATAATTATTCCAATTTATGCTTAAGTTTTGTAAATTTAAAACTGGGAAATCCTGTATACAGTCAAAATATTTAGTCATTTTTCAGTCACTCACTGCAGTGCTAAATCTGATGATGATACTATCTGTAATTGCTTCTATTTAACTTAGTTTAGTGACTGTTGGCGAAGAAAACCTTGTGTTGTAAGTGGAATTCTGAAAGCCTTCATGATTTATTTCCCAAATCTTTGAATAAATTCTAATAATCTTACAACACATTTTTTAATATCCATTTTATTCTTGGCTAGATACTGAGTTTTTTTCATGCAGTAGAAAACTACATAATTCTTTCATACAGCATCAAATGAAAGACGTTAGCTAACAGTTTCCAAACGCACAAGGCTTAATTGTTTGTTTACACATGATCTTCTGATACATTTTATCAGCTCTATTTTCTTTTTGATTTTTAACATTTCATTGAGACAATAGTTGATTTAAGCTATTCTTATCCCCAAAATTCCTTTGATCTACTTAGTTTATTCTTAAACTTGGTGCATCTCCAGGTCCTGTTTGTATTCCTTTTCCAGTGAGCAACTATGAAACAATGTGTCCTTCTGAGCTTGCAAAACTAACCTAGTAATCTGTGGTTGTCACTCCCTTTTTGTTCTATATGGTAAATCTTATTATAGAAACCTGAAGTTTAGATTGTGCTAGACTAAAAACACAAAGCGTCAAGATTCCCAGTGTTAGGTTTGTTTTTACTTAAAGCAAAATCTTTGTCAGTATGAAATTCTTTGTATGTTTAAATATGTTGAAAGGAGAATCCACACCACTGCTTCAGGGACCCAAACATATATAGATAGTTTGGGGGCCAAAACACAAGATGTATCTCACCTAACTGTAGTGAGTCCCCATTTCACTGAGGAATCTATGCAGAAGTGTGGTCAGGAGACATGTCCTCTAAGAGAGTGTGCCCAGTCTTGATTTGCTGGATCTCATCCTGCAATAGCGCATGTGGACTGACTAGCTGTCCAGAGGGGGCTGTTGGTCTTTGCTGACATCCATAAACATAGGAAAAATAGTGCTAGCAGTTGTCAAAAAAAGTGAGAATCCCCTACACTTCTCGCCAGGGCTACAGATTGGTAGAAGCTTTGCTTCTCTAGAGTCCAACAGAAATGACTTCAAAATCTGTTCCAAGGCTACCATGTGGCCAGTTTTGAGTCTTTCCCAATCTTTCTGTGCTGCCACAGGAAAGCACAGGCGGAGAAAGGGGAAATCCATACTTTGTGTTCTGATCTTTCCCCAACCTGCCAGGGATTTGGAAAATTTATGGAGTTCCGATACGGGAAATGGAAATTAATAAAGACATTCAAAAACCCTACCCTTCTTTATGGACTGAGACAAATCCAGTTGACATACGAGTGCAGTAATGCATACACAATAATGAGGAGGATAGAGACTGTAAGTGCTGCAATTTAGGGAGTATTGAGTGAAGCTGAAATACATTTCAAACTAATAAAAAGAATATATTCTACCAACACATAATAAAAATTTAGAATTCTTTGCCACTAGAGAACACAGAGGCTAAAATTGCAGGGTTTGTATGGTTGGAATTATTTCATGAAAAATAAGACATGCACAAATATTGTTTTATTTCAGTGAGATATAAATATGTGTATTTGACATAAACAAATCCATAGAGTAAAGAGGTAAGACTGAATTTCCTCTACTGGCAGGTTATTCCACAACTTCGCTGGAGAATGGGGAATTTTATATATACTTTAAAAATAAGCAGTAATTTCCGCTTTCAGAAATAAGTCATTGTATACTCTGTAACTCAAAGATCTAATTTAGTAATCCAATTTGTAATACTGAAGACAGAGATACCATTGCTGCTATCTTCCAAACCGAACTGCCAGTTAGCTCTGGAGTACAGCCCTCAATGGGAAAAATACTGCTCCCTCCTTGACTGCCTGTTGTCTCTGCTGCTGTCTCAAACAGACACTGTTGTAAGAAGCATCATTTTACTTGTAACTCCCTTTCTTCCTGTCTGCCATTCAGTCCAGGTCCAGCTAGACACTTACTTAATGTTTAAAAATACACTCTGGAATTGATTGGAAATCTCCTTTTCTCCTTCAGCACTTTTAATACAGTACTTGGAATCTCCTGTCAGGGAGATAAAGCAGAACAGCCTGTATCTAGTAACAGGGTGCTGTTTGGTTGGGCACTCTGCCTCTGTCCAGATGCTATTGCTTTTGGCCAAACCAGCACACACCTTGCATGCATGGCTTTGGCACTCAGTAGGCCCATGCGCTCTCTGCTGGAATTTTTCTCATAGTGAAATGATTGTGCTTTCCTTCAATTAGTCATTTTAGTCACCAACTTAATATTTCTTCTCTTTCATGTGCGCCTCAATGTACTTCAAGTATTTCGTAGTATTTTCTAATATTCTCTCTGACTCCTGCTAAAACTGAAGATGTTTTTGTGTCTTTCATTTTTAGTCAGTTCATTTTGAATGATTATGTGTGTTTGAATTGCTTCAAAGCATGTACAACAGTATTTTATGCACTAAATATATATGTTTTTCAGTAATAGCACAACATATTTATAGATCTCTGTAAAGAGAAGGAGTATGCATGCTACCGTGTAATGTCTTTTTCACTGAGAACAATAAGGTATGATATGTATGAAATGAAAATAGACCTGAAATATCAGGCAGAAACTCAACAACAGTGTTTCCATTCAGTTTGGTTTGTATGATGATTTACATAGAAGCTTAATTATATACCGTGAACAACCTTACTAAAGCCAGTGAAACAATGCACATGCATATAGCTTTATTTGCAGCTATTTATAGCTTTATTGGAACAGAAACAGTATTTTTTAAAAAGTATTTTAATTAAAGTTGTACTTTAAAAATTACCAAAATACAAATGTCTCTGAGAGAAAAGAGAATCAAAAGCTTATCTGTACTCATTCTGTAGGACCAATGACTAAAATCATAGCACTGCCTTCAAAGCTGAGAAAAATCTTTTTGGCTTACTATAAGGAAATACCATTAATGTTTTTTTGTCTGCAGTCCATTAGAGTTTGGCTGCTGGTTTCTAGTTTGGACAGAAATTTCGTTCACCTGCAAAAGTAACTAGGTTTTCCTCTAGTTCTTTCATTTTGTGTGTATTTCATTTCCCTTCTTTCCCCACGGAAAAACATGCAAGTCTCTACATTTTGCTCTCAAATTTTAAAAAGTACTACTTGATTATCAGAAGTGATCAAAAAGTCTGGTTGAAATAGCAGGTTGCCAAGTTCCTTATTAAGGCCATAATGTGATTTTTTTTCAGTGTAGGAAAGTAATACTTTGATAGGTATATAAGGCAAAACACCTCACTACAGGCATTTTAAGTTATTTCTGGTTTTATATTATCCATTTTGTAGCACTTTATAACTAATGTTTCATGAAGTCTAGTTTTATTAAAGCTTCTGAATCATGTTATGAATTATCATGAATTGTGAAACTATATTCATTTGTATAATGAAATCTAAATAGCATTAAAAAACAAGTTATCTGCATTTCTGTACTTCTATCTATAAGTAGAGATTGTTATTTAAACCAGATTATTCTTCCAAATGCTTGTGTTTATGCTGAGAAATTGGTTACGATGATGGAGCATGTTTGCTTTCCAGCACTACACACTTGTAAGATGATCTACCTTTGAAGTTGCAGTTATACCTCTGAAATATTATATTTTTTGAGAGGATTGGTTTTGAAATCTGTATCCTGCTCTAAATTTTAGTCTCAGTTACAACAGTGCAGCCTCACTGACAGTAGTTATATGCATTGCAGTGTACTTGCAGCAGTGACAAGAGAAGGAAGCCTAATACAATGAATTAAAACTTTCCTTACACATAGAAATACTAAGTAAACTATATAGTATGGGACACATTTTCCTAGTTTTAGACTAACACCACAGTAACTTTTTTTTCATAAATGTACATCAATATTGCATTGTATTTTAACTTAAAAATCTATTCAAAAATACTATAGGATTCGTGCATATGAAACCACTGAATTTTTGTTTTACAAATTTAAAGCTTCTTTGAGTTTAGAAAATGATCGATCTGGTCTACACTTAGGTATAGGTTTAGCTAAACCTATATTTTTAAACCTAACCTTTTTAAAACAAAATGCGCATTCTGTTCTTGATTCTTTTGATGTATCTGAAACACTGTTTGCATATAGAACAGAGTATGCTTCTGTGTCTTCTGCATCTTGCAAGGGATTTAAAACTGACTTAGAACTTCAGATTTCAGAATGCAGTTGCTTAAAGCAAAGAGTGTATTTAATAAAATTACACAGGTGGGGAATTTTATTTTATTTGAGCAGTAAGCTGTCACTAGATTACCCTGAAAGAAAAATGAATAAAAGCTTATAGTGTAGCACAGCAGAAAAAGGAGCAAGCTGCTGAAAGCCAGATAATTTGGGGCTATAGAGATGTTCACTTCCTCCCCTTTCCAGGCTGTGAAATTCTTTATAATTCCCACTGGTAAAGCTGCCAACACAAACAAAGAAAAAAGTGGAAACTTCCGTGCAAGTCTTCCTTTGATGAGTAAAAGAACATATACATTCAAAGGAACAAATTTATCAGGGATGTGTTTGATACAAACTTTTTGGAAGATTTTTGGAAAAAGTACTCAGATTTTACACAGTTCAAGAAATGAATCAAAGAAAAGATATAAAATGGTATAGAAAGAGGTATAAAAACTACCAAAATAAGTAATTTTGTACTTTATATTTGATCCCCATTTTTGAAAGGACTGGAGTTGTCATAATTGTTTGAAAATAACTTTTTCCAAAGAAGCTTGTGTTAACTGACCAGTCAAGATAGAAATGTTTCAGAAATGTCCTCAATTAGACATAAAGTGCATTTTTTAAACTGTAATGTACAATATAACTCATGCATTTTGTTAATAAGTAGCTTTTATCCTGTGAAACACATCGATGTAAAATGTGGCTAGCTTCATTCACTCACAAATACAATTTTTCTGTAACCTTTGTTTAAGGAAATAATTATACAAGATTTTGTAATTTGTTTTGTCTTTCTTTCACTAGTTTATTTTTATCACATTTTTATCACATAAATAATATTTGTCCTGTTGCTCTGTAAGATATTTTAAAAAAGGATGACTGAATTATTCTTATGTATTTATATATGAATCTTAGTAAGTGAGGTGACCTCAGTTAAACTGTGGATTTTGCTAAATGCTTAAAGTGATAGCCATGTAGACATTTTTTTCTTTTTTTTTTTCCAAAAAAAAAATGATATGTGGATGAGTGTCACTTTGAGAGTTTGTCTCCCAAGTCAGAACCTGAACACCAGGCTTTTTCTCATGTAAGAGCCACTTCCCTTCCGATGTTAGCTTTTGCTCAAGGCGCAAATAAACAGCATGAATCCCAAAACTGTGCCCAGAAGGGTCAGGATCTGCTGCTTTTGCCAGCCCTGGTGCAAGAGTTCACTGCCTTGAAGTGGTCTGTGCTCTTCTGCTCAGGAATCCCAACTTTCATTAGGCTCAGGCTTTGTTTTTTTTTTCTGCCTTTCTGCTGAGAACATTCACAGTCATTATGGAGGTACCAGTCATCTTCAAAGATAAACCCTAAAACAAAGAGAGAGCATTTGTTTTATGTGGAAAAAAAAAATCATACCATTCTGCAAATCATCATTTCTGAGAATGTGCAATGAAATAGCCACATGTGCCCTGAGGGAGGGGAGAGAGGGAGGAGGGCTGGCCATGCTGCAGAAGCAGAGAAGAAGCAGAGAAGAAAATATGCAGTACAAACACTGAAAGGTGATGTATCCGTATAAGCAATGTCTCTTATGCATCCCTCTGCACATTTGATGTATCTATCTGGACCACAAGTTGACCATGAGGCAGCAGTGTGCCCTTGTGGCCAAGAAGGCCAGTGGGATCCTGGGGTGCATTAAAAAGAGCATCTCCAACAGGTCAAGAGAGGTTGGTCTTCCAGCTTTTATGATTCTATAAAAAAAAAGGCATTTGGATGTATAGAATTTTAGTTGATTAAACTGGATTTTATGCATGATACTAAGTCTGACTTACTATACTTATGAAGGGCAGTAAGATGCTAAGTAAGATGCCATACATTCTCTTAGGACCTGTAGTGATAAAAATGGTTGAAAGTGCAGTCTGCTGACCAAAAGTTGAAGTTTAAAACCCCCACAATTTAGTCCCTGTTTGTACTGCTGATTTCAACATCTACCTCAAAAAATTTGCCTCCTCTTCCGAACTTTCACAAAAATGTAAATCTCTCCCATACTTTACGTAAATAAGCATTTATATTTGGTTGTTAAATGAACCTCAAACAAACAGTAGTAATGATTACAGTAGTGTTGACTCTCTAGAGTCTTAAGGAAAAACTAGATTTTAAATATCCATTGCTGAGATTCTGTTGTTACTTAACATTGACATTGATCTCAATGCCTACTTAACTACTGATCTCGATCAGAGCCCAAGAAAATGGTGGCAATAAAAACACCACTTAATATATAGTGCAGCTTTAAATCATACTTTTTAGTATTGTTACTATTATTTAACTTGAAATATCTTCTAAAATAAGGTATTACTTTCCAAATTCCTTTAGAAGAAACTACATGAAAACTCTTTATAAAAAATTATGCTAAGAATTTGATATGCATTTTGAAATACTTAGAATTTTTTTGTTGTTTTAAATCTGAATTGATATCAGAGACTTCAAAAAAAAAGCCATGTGGAAATGAAATATAAATGCATAAATAATCAATGAAAAATAAGTGTTTAAAATCTTACTGGCATCTACTCTTGTTTTTCTTCTTGATATCAGAGAAAACTTTTTGCTATCTTGTTATGGTACTAAAGCAACTGAAGGTGATAGGGCCCATGATGAAACAGAACTTTGCTCTTAGGCTTTGCAAGCAGTACCAGTCAGAACATAACGGAGCTTTATTTGTAACCTGGAGAGTCTAATAAATACAGTAGCACTTATTGATAGAATTTTCAAACTAGTAATGACTTCTCTTTTTCTTTCACACCCTTCATTTAAAGCCAATTAGGGGCAACTGTGAAGTCAAGTTCAAAGGGCAATTTGTCTTCCTGAAAGGTCTGTGGTGTTTTCCAGAGTTGCCACAGATGCAGCTCCGAACAAAACAAAACAAATCCAAAACATACAAGCCAACAAAGCCATCTCAGAGAGTTGCTTCTAATTTGACTTTCTCGAAAGAGCACACAGCATTTCAGATTGGAGAATCCTTTCTTTCCAAAACTTTTCAGTAACTGAAAAGGTGTACTATGAATTGGCTTAAAAGCAATTGCGTTAGTTAGGTTTTTGACAAAATCTCAGTGGCTTGTGACACATTTACAGCAGCATGGATAAAGATCCACACCTTTAGGGTCTGCCATGACCTGTGAGACCCAACTGTGCAGCCAGGGAAGTGTAAAGAGGCCCTAAGGGGGAGAAGAAATGTCTCTGGCTTACATAGTTTTCTTGATCAAAGCACCTTCAAACTCTCTTTGAATGCAAGATCTGAGTCCCCTAAAATATTTATTTGGCATTGAATTTGATCTCCAATTATGAAACTGTTGATCAGTTGAAAATCTCATAAGCAGCCCAACCTCAAAATGTGCGTCTCCTTCTTACGTGTATTTTCCCGCCAAATGTTTTCTTCTAATACTTCAAAACCATGTTGACTCAAAACATGAAATAGATGTGATAGTTCTCAAGATATATTTGACAAGTTTATGCTACAGCAACAAAACTTGCTTCTGCTGGTTTTCACTGTAATGTATCTTGAAAAGTACTTTATATGTTGTATTGTGAATTCTGAAAGGATAGTAAAAAAGGAAATGCAAAAATACATTCAAAGGGAGCATATGTTCCCATTTGTATCTTAATGAGGGATTACTTCTAATGCAAATAAAGTGTTATCCTTCTATCCGCTTTTCACCCCAAGGAAATGGAATAAAAAGATGTAGAGAAATCTTTGTTAGCTCCACCACTTTCTGTTCATCCGTAAAGCTGTGGATGTAACAGCTCATTGTGGCTTATACGGTTCTGTGTAATTTCTGACATTACTTGTAAAGGAATGCTTCATGAAATATTTTTTTGGCATTCTCTGTAACACAGACTAGCAGTGAACAGCATATAGAGCAAACTTTAGGATCCAAAAAAAAAATCCATCATAAGGAAAATACAAATGATATCTGAAGCAATTTTCACTACAGTGATGCAAACTCTAAACACTTCTGGTACTGAAACTAGCTATGAAAATCAAAACACCACACATTTCATTTTGTAAAAGGAATTCTTCCCATGTACTACTACAAAGACTGTAGGTGCCAGCCACTGGTCAGTGTCTCTGGATTTGAGCTTTCAGGCCCACTGTGCAGATACACCCTGTGGCTTTTGGAAGCGTTGGAGTTGGTAGGTTTTTTCCTTTGTTACCCCTTTTTTGATGGTGGAATAATTGCTTGCTTGCTGATGTTTTAACTTCCGCATCTGAATTATTAGTTGTTACAGCAGTTGAGAATGAGGTTATGTTTAACTCTAATGTAAAAAACAGCGTTTGAAAGCTGATTATGTGTTCCTCTAGGCTTTATATGTGCTCTGGTGGGTATTCATTGTCGCAGAGGTGGGCCTGTATTATGCTGTACAATGAAGTAAAATAAGGAAGGATTACTTAGCCTTTCAATGCATGAGATAATAGCAGGCACCTGTTTAAGGAAGCACAAGTATTTTATAAAAACTGAGAAAAATCTCAAAAGCAGATTTCTTTGATAGGTCCAGTGCAAAAAATAAAATACTAGGGAATCAAGATTGATATATTTATTAGTGGCCCTTCTGAATTCTGAGAGTGCATGCTAATAATAAAGTGCGAAACCTGTCAAATGATGGCACAAATATCCTAATCTGAACTGACATGGCTTTCTAGCTCAGTTCATCAATCATGTTTTATTAGCTTTAGCAGAGCCAAGCTGCTATCTGTCATTTAGATGTTGTAGTGGTGACAAAAACTGGTGCCGAAAATGTGCTGCAGGTGTAACTTTCACTCAAAGAGCAATTCTGAGCAGCAGGGAAGCTTGGGCTTGCATGGAGAGAGAGTGCCATCTTCAGTCTCACATGTCCTCGTGAAACAAGGCTGAGTTTTCTAGTATTGCCTAGTGCTAGGAAGAGTGGAAAAAGTATGAGAAGAAATCTGAAAGGATTCTTATTTCTTAAGAGACTTAGAAATTGTAATGCTAAGAAATGATAAGCACCACCTTCCTGTTTTAAGATATAGTCAATTAGATACATCTGTTGTGATGAGTAATTTACAGGCTAGTAAAGAAATGTAAGGCTGGCTGCTGTCTTTTGGTTCATAAGGTTTTATAAAGAAAATAACAACTGCCAGTTGGATCACAGAACATACTGACAACCAAATAATAGTGTACTGGATACAGGAAAAAGTAAGACTATATATATATGTATATATATGTATATATATATATACACACACACATGCATATACCTATACTGCATATTCACTGTGTTGTGTGAAAGCAGTCAATTCTGTGTTCTTGCTGCATACAATTGTTTGTGTTGGGGTTCTGGCACTCGACTCATGTTTTTTTTGGCTTTTTGTCACCTTGCCGCAGAACTTGAGGACACTCCTCGTCTTGTTTCCTGCGTGTTACTGTATTCAAAAAAATAGTCTGCTACAGGCACATACATTGTCCTTTGGGGCAGTATTTGAAAATGTTTTCAAGTTCAGGTCAAACAATAGCATCCACCTTCTTTTGCCCTGAAATTCTTTTATTTAAAAGCTGAATATTTAGGGCAAAATTCTTTATCTTTAAAAAGGTGGGATTTCATTGATATTCAAATAACAGGTTAGCACCCATAAAGAACTGTATTGCTAGCAGAAGATAATGCCCAGGTAGTTCTTTTCTGTATACTTTAACACTTAATAGGACTTTGCACAATAAGGAGCAGATGTGTCATAGCGACAGCAGGCGGGCAGGGACCAGGAAGGAGGTTTCATTAAAAGAGCCTTGGGATAAATGCAGCACATTAGATACCCACTGAAAGACAGGAGCTGTTGATGGGGTGACCTCTGAATGCAAGTCATCTTACTATAAACAGAAGGGTGTGGAAAGCCATTGGGCAGAGCCAGGCTTGTTTACTATCCAGAGCTCTTCTTGGTTAACTTAAGTAACCGGACTGTGCTAGACACAGTGTGACAGCCCAAGGAAGAACAAAGTGTCTCCAATATTTCCGAGTTGGAAACGCTGCAGCCGACTGAGGTGAAGATCTTTGGTCCTGAAAATTCATTGGAAAACCTTAGCTGCTATATACAGTGGAATTTAATTGGTGCTGAACAGATTTTTTATTTTATTTTATTTTATTTTATTTTATTTTATTTTATTTTATTTTATTTTATTTTATTTTATTTTATTTTATTTCTCCTGGAAACTGAACTTACAGACTTGGAGAATTCATCTCTGTCCATCGGAGGCAAATGAGGTGAGAGTGTGATGGATCTTAATTTCCAATATTTGCAGTATTGATGCAAATTTTGTTTAGTGATAAAATAAGAAATATCAGGATGGATATTAGTGGCATAGTCAAATTTTATTCTGAAAAGATTTTAGTTTCATTTTGGTAGTAGTTGCTGTTTCTGTCTTGGGTTCAGTACAGCATATTTGTTAACAGTGGCTTTAGAGTATAGTAGTTTAGCATAGTGAATCCATGAAATATTCTTTAAGAAGCAATCTTTTCAATCATGTGGGGTTATTTGTTAAGTGCAATTAAAAATAAAGTGAATTATTCTGGAAATAATGTCTATAGCACAGTTTTTTAGCTCCGATCATTCTATTGGTGTGTTATGCAATAACTTTATTGTAAGAGATACTTCAAGGCTACAGCACTGAGACAGGTGTCTAGACGTACTATAGGAACAAATAAAGTCAATTTCATTTGTTAATACTTCATTTAGAGTGTATCCAGCCTATTTCTAACGTGATGTGGCATCAGTTCAGAACGCATACTAAAGCATAATTGTACAAATACATCATTACTCCCCAGTATTCCCTCTTTTAAATTAGCTTTAACTTTCTCGCAAACATTAGAGGCTATTTATGATTATGTATGTTCATAGTTGATTTTTATTTGTTTGCCATTTTGTTTGAAAGTTTTGTAATTACCTACATAGTTTTTGGGGGGTCCACTGAGCTGGGAAGGGTGCTGGTTTGGTGGTAGCGTGCTCGGTGCGTTGCTGTGTGTTGAATCCGTTTTTGTCCCCTGGAATCAGCATAGTAGGTGAGTGCAGCCCCACGCTGCTGCTGGCACAATAATTGCTACTTCTTAAATGTCTTTTTCATTCAAGGCAACGAGGAAGGGGTTTGCTTTCCGAGTCCGCTTTTATTATTCTAGTGAAGGAAGCAAAGTCGCAGAGAAAAAGAAAAGAAAAGAAAAAAGAAAAAAAAAGAGAGGAACCAGTTTGGTCCGTTTGTAAAAACTGATTTACTACTATGGGGAACTGGATTATTTACAGAATCTGTTTTGCAGAAAGGTATGATAAATTGTTACAGCCAATAGGTTTGTCGCTTCGGTTTCTCGGGTCTGTCGAACAGCAAGCAGCGGTATCCAATTTCATGCTTCTTTTCTTAGATTGCTCACTATTTTCTGAAAGACGTTTCAGTTAAATAGTTTCTAACCGTCTCACCACAGTTTTTGCCTTTGTGATTTCTTTTTCTTCTAGAGCAAATCAGGTGAAAGTTGAGAAAAAATACATAAAGCAAGTAACAGTTTAAATTCCTTAACTAAACTACGCTCTTGCCAAAGCAGTTTTCAGAGATAATTTTAAATTTATTGGACTGTGCAGTGTTGCTTATTAAATCAGTGAATCAGTTAGCATCAGCCGTGCATGACTGTTGATTAGATCCAGGGAAGGAACTTGAATTTGGCTTTGGGGAAATACTGGTATGATTATAAGATCACGCAAGCGTACATAGGCATGTTTCATTGTGCAAATAGTAAGGTGATTTGTTGGTTAGAGAAATGAAGTCCAGAGTGTTTGGTAAACTTAGAGAGCTTCAGATTTGATAAAATATCTGAGCATATTGTAAAGCAGAGCAGGCAAATGTAAAAAAAGAAATTATGTTCTGTCTCTTATTTGCATTCTTACCTATCCTGTTATCTTTTGATTTATGAAGGATTATTTTTTCACTGCAAGAAGCTATATTTATTTACTAAAATTTTTGTACTTTGAGGAGAATATAGAAAAGGAAATGTATTCAAATTTAATTTTGATTTTTTTTTGTAAACATTAATTTTCAAGATATGAAAATTTTAATATAACACATGCCTTCAATATTTTAAATAAAACAAGAGCATGACTGTATTAGATTTGTGTATAAAATATATGTATGATTTGTAGGATTTCACATTCAAGTAAATATTTTATTTGTTTACTTACATTTCATTTAATGTATTTTTAACTTTACTGTTGGAAAAAGATAAGCAAAACTATATATTTCTGTAATAGCTTTACGGGAAATAGACTGAATGTCCTATGCAGTTTATTTCTCTACTAAATATAGTATTTAATCACTAACTTGAATTAATACCCAATTAAACAGTAGTTCAATTTTAAGCAAATACCTGAAAAAAAGAATTTTTTTTAAAGCCAATTTTAAAATCATCCATTTTCAGCTCCAAAGAGGTGCAGATAACAATACATATGTTGGTAGGAATGAAAGCAAAGTGGTAGGCAGTATGCTGGAATAGCAGAACTTATGTATTATTTTGGTTAGAGTGAACAGAAGTTTTTTCTTACTGAAAATTAAAGCAGAATTCTGTCTGTGTTCTGAGTAAATCTGTAATTATTTTTCACAGTTCATTTTAGTAATACTTAAAAATAATGTACTGCTCTTTAAAGTTATGTAACTGTAGCTGATGATCTGATATAACTAGCAATAAAAAAAAATTGGAAGGTAAAATCATTTGACATTATTTCACATGAAGACAGATTCTGTATATTAAATGTATTGATTTACAACCATGCACAAATATATATTTTGTTGAATTTCTTTGAACAATTTTTCTTTATTTTTAATTTCTTGTCTGGATAAAATGCGTTACTTCATTATTAGATTTTTGCTGTGCTTGAAGTATTTATCCTGATACTTCAGGTAAGCTCAGCATGCAACTAGAGACAGAAGTAAGATCTGAATGTAAACATTATTGTGAACATTAACTCCACTGAAGCACAATTTAACTTGATTGATACTTGAATTTTAAAGCAAATAAGGACTAATTTTTGCCTGTGGCAAAAAAAATCTTTGAAGTTTCAGGCTTATGCTGGAGCTGGATTAGTTAAGCAGTAGGACTGCGCCTCGGACTGTGACCCTGTTGTGCTTGGCAGGTTGTGATAAATGGGCGAATCTTTCTTAACCTTGTGGCCAAAACATTCCAGGATTTCAGGTTGGGAAGGCAGAAGGGGGGTTGAAAGATGCAGGCAAAGTCCAAGAATGAGAAAGAGGAGGCTTGCTTGTTTAAAAAAGGAGCAGCACATACACAACTTAGTTTCTAACATTGCCTAACATCTAACATATGCTTGAAAAGGCAAGGGAAGAAAATACTGCATATGAATTGCAGGATCCTTATTGTTATTTCTCTTTGTTGACCTGGGTATATGAAATTCATTCGGTAGTATCGAGCTGTCTCTTTTGAAGTTTGTTTTGAATGCTTTCAGAGTTGTTACAAACTTGGTTGTTATGGTCATATTTTTCTAAATGAAACAAATTTTTCTGTAATGCTTGACATACCTATAAAACTGTCCAAAATAAATTGGAAGAACTCCTTATTCCAAGTAATTGCCTATTAGTTAAAGAATTTACTGGAGGACTTCAAATATAAACAAAACGTTATGAATTTGGAAAAAAAAAGGATGATAAATTAACTGCTTCTGGCCATCTCTACTGTTTTGTTTATAGGACATGCTTAAAAAATAGAATACACATTTTAATATAGAGAGTATTCATGAAAAAATATCAAAGTGAAGAATGTGGATAAATTAGTGTAAAGTAATCTGAAGCGTTCTAAACCAGTTAAATTTACAAACCTGAAGTAAAAGGCAAAAATGAATTACATATGAGATGAAATATGATCTGTCAAGGCATCTTGTGGTTCTTTTTGTGGCATTTAGAGAATTACATTACTTCTGATGTTGTCTTCATTGACTAATAATGAAAAATATACCATTAGCTGATGGTTTGAGATTTGTTTACATACCTTATACTGCAAGTACAGCTATGCTGGCTAGTGTAAGGACTATAGCAAAAGGAAAAAAAAGGTAAATATTTTCAGTGTTCTGAAACTTACTTAGTGTACTGTTCTTACTAGTATACAAATGAACATGTTTTATATTCTTATATACAGGAAAAAATCGTTTATCCTTTGAGGTTTAATTTTGCTGAATAAAGTCTTAATACAGCAGAATATTTGCAGGGTTGTTAATTACTGCAATTTTATCAGTAATTTGTAAGTGTTTTGTAAGTGTTCCTAGAGTTTCCCTGTACATTAACATTTTAATAGTAAAATATAAGCTCTAAATATAATGTACTCTTACTAAACAGTGATTGGAATCTATGCTACACACTAGCATAGAGTATGCATAAGTGCTTAAGTTGATTGTATTTTCATATGTATTTATTAGAAATTATTTTACCTGTAGTTTCTCTCAGGGAGTTTTTTTCCTCTTCTTTCTCTCTCTTAAAAAAAGTAATTTATTTCTTTAATGCTTAACAGCATTTTCTTCTCCTTTACTGAAGTGCGCTAGAGGCACTAGAATTGAACAGATAACTACTAAATCAAGTTCTGCTGTATGCTAATGTAAATGCATGTGAATACGTCTTTGAATTATATTCATTTTGCAGTTTTTGTACTGCAAAGCTGTTGTATACTGCAAAGTTGATCTTTTCTTCTAATAAACCTATATTTTCATGAAATAGGCTGATTATCTTATTTTGACCAGTAATAGTATGAAGCAAAAGGAATTTTGTAGATGTTTGTTCAAACAGAAGTAGATTGCTGAAAAATGTGGCTATCATCTGATGTAGTTTATTAATATGACAACAGCTGTTAGAAATTAATACTACAATAATAAAAGAAAACAGTTCTCTTCACTAGAGAGGAGGTACTGAAATGTGTCAAACTGAAGAAAAAGGACAGCTGTTTATTGCAAATTTATAAGCAATTTACTTGGTAATTTTCAAGGTAAAATAAGTATTTATCACTATTTCTCTACTTTGTTTTGGGTTTTTTTTTCTCAGTTTTAAACTGAATTGTTTTGTAATGCAGTATTTTGTGTGTACATTTTAAAAAAGTACTTTTAATTGCAATTGTTTACTATTTTGTACAAAAAAAAAGCTATGATTTTACAAATAGCTATTTTCATGGCTGAATTTATTTCTTTTCAAATTCACAGATGGTACCAGCTGATGCTAAGAGAGAAACTCATGTAGAATACCAGAACATTTTAAAAAATAATATTATTATCTTAGCGTGCCCTCCTTCATACTCCTCCAGCTAATGTACATATTCCAGGATGCCTACAGGACTCTGCCTGCTGAAAATGGGGAGGCAGGTGCTGAGCTAAAATTGAGTTCATATTACCTGCTCATATTACCTTGTTCAGCCTCCCTCCAACCTGTCTCCTTGCTTCATCCACCTGTTGTTCTTTGATATTAACTGAGAACGCCATCTTACAAAGGCATATTCACATCTTTGCTTCTTTGGTCTAAATTGCTTCATTGAAATTAATGGGTTTAACCACTACATACCTGCTAAGACTTATGCCTAAATCTTTTAGTCTTGTCCGCAGCTTGACAGCCCCTTAGAACGGTGACTGCATTTTACAAAAGGACGTAATACAACATAGCCTCAATTAGCCATCACTGTTACCCTCACTGCTGCTGAAGGCAGATGAACACCTTTGAAAATCCGTACAAATTTAAGTAGGACTGGATAATTTCCTGCAGTTGTTGCATTTAGACACCAATAGGTTATTTGTGTTCCTGGACTTCCCTCCATTTACTTATTATAGGGCTATTCCTGCCTTTTCAGAAATGTGAGGGAAACCAATGAACAACTGGGATCGATTCTGACAAAAATAATCAACACATAATTCAGTGGAGGAATTCTGTCTTTTTCTTTTTTTTCTGACAAATATACTGGAGTTTGACTGAGGCTGAAGAAACACTGTAACTGGAGTGATCTTTTCGTGCAGTTAAGGGCAAAACTTTTTGCTGAGCCTGTGCACAGCAAAACTACACATCTGCCAGCTCCAAGATCATTTATTTGAAGTTGATATTTTAGAGCAAGTACAGTTTGGCTTCAGGACAGGATACAGAACTGCACTACTCTAATAAAAAGATTATATAAGTTTCTTCTGAGTAAAAGTCACATTTTCTTGTCTGTCTGGTACTGTACAACATTGTCTGTGGAATGCACTTGTGTCTCCCGAGGGAGTAAGACAAATCCAGAACACACGGAGACAACCTGGGTTTTAATGGTGCATGCTGCAAATGGCAATGAAAAGCTGCAGTACATGACTAGTTTTTCTCCTTTTGAGAGGAAAACAACAGATAACATTATTTTGTTGAGGTTCTTTATGGCGTGGATGTGCTGGGCTGGCTTGTGCTATCAGACACTGCAAGTACTCCACTAATCTTATACCATTATATCTGCCTATATTTGCCAAAACCATGTGAGCCTAAAGACAGGACACAGTTAAGAAAAGTTGGCTGAAATTGGATCTGAGGGAGAGAAAAGAAGGTGTGAAGCAAGATTTATACTTAGAAGAGCTTATGTCCATGGTATAGCCTCAAATATTTCAAACTTCAGTCTAGTTCTTTTAGGACCCTTAAGGAACTAAATCATCATACAGCTGAAATCACATTTAATGCTTTCAGCATATCCAAACTACTCCACCTCATACTATCTCTAAGTCAGGCTTTAAGTCAGGTTCATTCTTAAATTGGCCAGACTTCCATGAAGATTTTAATGCTAGGAAACTAATTAATACAAAGTACACATGAAGACAGAACGTCTTGAACACAGTATTTGTCTTTTGCTCCCTACTAAGCTACACTCCTTGATCATTTTATATATACAGTTGAAAGTCACCATCCTTATCTTTGAAGTCCCTTTAGCTCCAGGATGAAGAATTCACTGAAATGGATGGGAGAGTAAGGTTGGCCATGTAAGCAGATCTTCCTCAGAGCTGACCCATGAAGTGAGTTCTCACTGGAGCTGAGGGACTGAAAATTCTTCTCCAGGTGTAAAGCATGTTTCTTTGTTAGGATCTTTTGTGTACAAAAATGTATGTTAAAAATAACCACAACAAAGTAATAAAGGAATAGAAAAAATGACTTCCCTACTGAAACAGGGCACTGCTTCATATTGCTGCATATTTGGTTCATCATCTGTGGAGAGGATGGCTGTTTGATGGATGTAGGATTATGTTGTTCACTCCCAGAAGGTACATAGCATGAGTACAAGCCTAGGCAGAAACTAGGAGAGTGGAGAACAAAAAGAAGATGTTCAACGAGGCTATTGGTTTATATTGCCTTTAAAAGAGGTTTTGGAAAAGCTGTGCCAAGTGTTCTTTGATCTTAAGGGAGAGAGGGATTATCCTACAGTATGATAAAAGACTCAGCCACTTCGGAGATCAGCATGGAAGCTCTTGGGTGAGCTAAGAAAAAGTTAGTTTCCAGTGAGGCACCTGCATCCTCAACCAGAGGAATCTCCAAGATTTAATTTTGTGGTAGGGAAAGCAGCATTTGCAGTAGAAAAATACTGCTGCTCATACAAGATGGATTCCACATGAAAAGAAAGCAGTATGTTTTATTACTGAGCTTTATGGCTCTGTACTATATGCCTTTAACAAAATAGTTTGAAGTATTTGCATGATGTATTTGCAACATGGCCAAGTTAGCACAGGCATAGGAACATTAACTTTTGAACTTCCTGACTTTCATTGCTTTAAATTTCAGCTTCAAAGTTTCGTTTTTTTTTTCCCTCTCCTCTGCATTTGTTGGCCTTGGTTAGTTCTGAAAAGCAGGAGGAAAGAAAATAAGTTCAGGTTTTCTGAGCGGGCACTGAATTTTATGCATACAATGGAAGGTGACTTGTTATTCCTTTGAATATTAAATGATAACCTAAAGCCTTTCAGATGCATCTATTTTGCTGTTGGTACTTCTGCAGAGCTAGGAAATCAGAAGATTAAATCTAGAAAAGCACTCCACAGCATGATGCTTTCCCTTCATCTTAGTATGTTTTTCTTGTGAAGAGAGGTCAACAAGATCTGAGAGTGCTGAGTTATATAAAACAAACACTTAAAATTAATGTAAATGTGATCTTAAATTCTGGGATAGATAACAGGACCATAAGCACAGTCACAACAAGAAGCATTTTTCTATATCCAGATTAAGAGCACAATTTTCTAGATGATTTCCACTTTGCATCTGAATGTGCAAGTTTATATTTTTCTGATGCTTCCTCCATACCTCCAAAGTGTTAGATGTACAGACACTTCCTGTGGATTTGACAGGAGACATGAGACCATAGGCTTGGTTCTGGGTAAATACAAAATAAAATAATAATAAATAATAGGAAAAAAAAGGGAAAAAAAAAAAAAAGATTGAGAAGAGAAAAAATAGGAGAGGAAGAGAGGTTTCCAGCACTGTTGCTTTAGATTTTCCTCTCTAAAAATGACAAGGACAATAAATGAAGAATTACTTGCTGATCCAGACTGGTGGTGCTTCAGGGTGTTTGCAGCTGCTGCCTGGGGAAGTAGCTCCTTCTCTTTCTTTCTGGGAAAGGAGCCAGCATCACGGCCCATCCTCCCTGCCGGCCAGGGGAAAGTGTTCGGTGAGCTCAGAGCTATTAGGTAACTGATGCTGAAACAAAAAGTGCTATTGTGTCACAGCATCGCCCTGCCTGCCTACTGGTTAGATGAAAGAAGGAAATATGCTTTCCCTTAGCACATCCAAGCAAAAAGGAAAAAAGACGATGAGTTTTTCCCACAGTGCACATATAAATGTGTTTCCAAGTACAGAGGATAGTACTGCACAGGTTCTGATGGCTGAAGTTATAACTTGAGCGTCACACCTGCTGATATTTTTAAAAGTGCACTAGTGTCAAAGGCAATTGAAAGAGTGTTTTTAAAATGTTTGCAGTTACAAAAAAAAAGGGAAAGGCAGCTTAGAGCTCTCTGCTCACCGACCCCATTAATCAGCTTGCAAAAACAAACATGTAGAAATCCCTTCCACTTGTAAGAAAGTACCAACGAAAGAAAGTTTCAGCCTCTAACTTAGCCTGTGAATGAGAATCAAAGAGTTAAGGTTGTCTCAAGTTTTACCAGTTTATAACTCAGTGAAATCTCCTGAAAAACTTTTGATTTAAATAGAAACTTGAGTTTAGAAACCCCAGATAAGTCCCTCTAAGTTAACTAGCACAAGGGGTTTTGCCAGTGATAACTGAGCAGTGTTCATGACAGAAAAAATCAATATGTTCCCTATGTAAATATTAAAAAAAAATCGACCTGGACTAATTAAATCATAGAATCATAGAATGTTCTCCATGTATTTTACTTCCCATGGGCTGCAGCTTCTCACCCTGTCTCATAGGCTAGTTCCTGGCAAGTGCAAGTTT
>JAUBOD010000363.1:3252842-3275788 GCA_032353885.1 Nothura maculosa | reverse complement strand
TCTCCATGTATTTTACTTCCCATGGGCTGCAGCTTCTCACCCTGTCTCATAGGCTAGTTCCTGGCAAGTGCAAGTTTTACCCATTCTATCCCTGCAGAGATTTACTCACAGAGGCTAAAATATAGTGGCAGTAATGAAGAGCATCATCTCAAAAAGAGGAAGCATTTAACAGATGGATATACATTTGCCATGTAAGTGATAGCTCTTTGTTAAAATGATTAGGATCAATGACTGGTTCAAAGAAACTGAGAACCTAAAGCAAGAAAGTTTAGCGAGACCAATCTCTCATTGCTGCCATAGCCACTGATGCAAACAAAGCAGATTCCTGGAAGCCCTAATGGGACAGACAAGCTGTGTGGGAACAGTGTGTCTTTCCTCAAAATACTGCTTTATTTGTCTCACAGCACTACTTTACTTCCTCATTTTCCTCACCACACATCTAAAAAGAGAAGAAGAAAGATCAGGCTTTTCCATCTCTTGCTCTAAAGAGGACATCTGGATTCTGTGCTTGGGGCAGGGTGCTAATACATGTAGGAGAGAGGCATAAAATCCGTGTAAGATACAAAATTACTGATGTAGGTGAAGTACTGAAGCTTTCTGAAGTCATTGTAACATAGAAGTCTATCCCGGTCCACTAAACTGTTCAGTTGTCAGTGGAGAGTAGTAACCACTTCCTAGGCATAACTCATCTCTACTTGAAACGGATGACTGTTCTAGGTCAAATGAAATGTATCTGTATCTTTCTGTAAATGTAAAGGAAACCTGGGGGGAATATTTTAGATGTAAATGCTGAAACGGCAGGCATTGATGCCAGGCGAGATGCATCCCATCCGTCCTATCTTTCATTCCAACTTGAATATAAATTAGGTGGTTTTGCAAACCACAGTTGCTATTGTGATACTCTGCAGAGAAGTGAGGCAGGCAGGAGGGCAAAACTGTGAATATTTTAATATTGGGGAAGCTTCAGCAGCAGAGGAAAATGATGCAGTGGCAATGGCTTCTCTTGCTCCTGTCACATCCTCTCATCCCTGCTCTGTCCTGCATGTTTGATACTTCCACACGGTATCTGTGGTGTTCTTATTCCTCCCATCTCTAAAATGTGAAAAGGCTTCCGATACATTTATATGGCATGTATAACACAGTAGATGATACTTCATATTTAAACTTCAGAAAACTACTTACAGACTGCTGTGCATAATTGTTTTAAAGAATTTGTATTTTAACCTCATTTTGGAAAAATAAAGCACATTCAAAGCGATCCTTTTTGCTTAGAATTGTCAGTTTTGTTTGACTCTGAAAGAGCAAAATGACTCATAAAGTGGAAGACAGTGTCTGTATAGTTAGAATCATTACAGGTAATCAGATGAAAACTTGCATTCATTGAGAACAGCCTTCATTTTTTTCTTAAAATGTTCTGTAATATGACTGAAATGCAGAAATGGGTATTGGCTTGTTTCTGTTTTTAAATTTAACTAACTTCTTGTCTTAGTTTGCAGTTAATCTGGTTCCTAAGACTAAATATAAATCTCCATAGCTCACCCCAGATAACTCCTGTTACTCATCCGGCTTGTATTTCATATTCTAAAATGATCTACATTAGACTCTAAGTTTATCTTTCTACGTGATCTCCCCACCAAAAGAAAAAAAAAAAAACACACACCAACAGCAAACAAATGTAAACAAAAAAACAGTCCAAAACAGCAAGGAAAGATTTGTCTTGTAACTGAACACTTATTCAATCATTATGGGAGAATATATAATATATATATGTAGTTATAGTTAATAATTAAGTAAATTTATCTTAGTGATTTCTTGATGATTTCCCTTTAAAGTTCAGCTGATTCATACAGCATGTTTTCACTCACATTTATATTGTAATTAGAACTGCTGTACTTTCAGATCTGCTGAGACAGGATTAGTCTACTTCAGGACATGATTCAGTTAAAATAAAAAGTTGTCCGCTCTTTGCCCTGTGCAAAAATGTAGGATTCCTCTACTGCTTCTTGTCTTTCACACAACAGTGGCATCAACTGTTGATTTTTAAAGTAGGTCAGGAACCTACTTAAAAGTTGATGATGAATAACTAAATAAAAATGTGTTATTAATTAGAAGTTCCATGTAAAATGTTTATAAACTAATACTTTAAGATATGTATATTATTATATGTTTATTGTTATTTCATAACTTAAGTCATAAACTTTTATGAGACTTACAGGAATATAAAGCTAGTAGTGATTTACTGTAAATCATTTATTTGAGAAATTCAGATTGTTTAGAATTCTTTTCAGATCTTTTGGTATTTTCTGCTTGTTTCTTTTTGCAGAAGCTTCACTGAGATTTTCTCTTCACAAGTCCTGTATAGCTGTAACCTTTGGAGTCAGCCATTGAAAACTGCTTTCTTCTCACAGATATTTGTGTATTTTCTTAAGCCTATTGATATGCAACCTGGCTACAGTTTGCTGCTAAATATCTGCATAGTATCTACAAACTCGGCCTAGCACAGTTTTTATAGGTCAGGGGAAATTATCACTAACTTGTTATTACCACTAATTCTGGTAGCAATGACAAGTGTCGTGGTAGCAAAGAAAATCTCTGACATGTTAGGCATTGAACAGACAGTCACATAGTCTCTTTGTTAAGACTGAGAGCAATTTCCTATGGACCCAAAGCACCACAAACTCCACTTCAGCCCCATTGAGTGCCTGCAGATTTGGGAGAGGTACTCAAAGTCACTGGAGATGGAAGATGAGGGAGCTGAGCAGATTCACTGCCAGAATAATTTGCTGCTGGTAGTACAATATTTTTCAGCTATGCTTATTTTAATCCCTCACAGACGAGGATCAGTCTGTGGTTTAGCATCTATTTTAATGATATCCAAGAAAATGATCATAGAAGGATGTTAATGCTACAAAATCAAACATCAGAGGCAAAGAATGACAGAATTAATATGGCCTCTATAAATTCAGCTTCGTATGCAGTTTTTATTACATGGCATTCTAGGCTTTCCAGAAGAGGTCTTCTTTATTCAGGAGATCTATAGTTACTTAGATTTTCTTTTTATCTTTATCTTATTCCTTATTTGTTAAACATGAAGCATCCAAACTCCATACCGACCGTAAAATTGTTCTTTGTCATTTAGATATGTTAAATACATTAACATATCTAGTACTTCGTAGTACTTCAAGTACTAGAGATGCATACACTTGCATCTCTGTTTTGCAGTATCCTCATACCCTGGAGTTTCATGTTTGAAAAATTAAGAACCAAGGCAAGATTAAGGCAGAAACTTATGTGTAAATGTTTACTTTTTTGCCTAATAAGAGGCAAATTAGAGCTTCATTTTTTTCCGTGTAAACATAACATTCATACACCATCTTACAAGTTCAAAGTATGGCTTTCCTGCTTGGATCTTTAATTAGATCTGCAGTGCAGGTGGTAGAGCAGAAGTTGAGGGGTTGGAGTTAGGGGAGTTGGGGATTGGACTGAGCAAGCAAATGAGAGTTTCTCCTGTGTTGGACCCTTTCCTCATGTCACAGGGCCTCATAGCAGTCAGAAGTAATTTCAAGGAAAATCTTATCTAACTCCTACATCCTTGAGATGGGCTCCTACATCTTGCGTACTCAGTGCAAGTAAGTTCTTCAGCAGCTCGACTCTAACAACTTTCTCATAATGGAGTGAAAATATTTTTTTTTCTTTCAGAAGCCCATAAGCAACTTGAACAAATTGGGCAGCGTATCAGAAATGGTGATTCCTACGTGCTATTGTACTCCTTTCTCTTCCAGGTTTGAAATCCTGCAACAAAAAAAAAAATGGAGACACTAAAGTCTTCCAGCAGCATAGTACATGTTCTTTAAAATATAAACAGTCTGTTTTCTTCTAAATTTATTCTTTCAGTGGGTTGAAATATTTTTAACTAAAAAATTTGAAATGTTTTGTAGTAGGCAGCCAAGGTAGGAGATTTCAGCCCAATTTGGCCCAGTTCTTGAGCAGCTGAAACTGATATCTTACTAGTATCTTACATCTGAGTGATCCTCAGCACACCTGTAGTTAATGGTGAGAAAACCTTCTCACATACAAGGGGTAAAAAAAAAAAAAAGGCAGCAGGGAAGAAAGTTCTTTTTAGCATTAAGTGCTGCATGAGAATATAAATAAATGTGGTGTTAATAAATGCTGAGTATTTCAAAAACAGCAAATCAGATTAAGCGGAAGAAACAGTGAAGTTGAAAAGACAGGAAATTTTATTTAGTCTTTGACGGTATGTTTTCCCAGTGATCTTGTGTTCACCCTCAAGGGTGGCATAATTTTGTATATAACAAAATGTGTTTTGCTATTGCAGTAACTCTAAAAAGAAGTCATGTTCATACTATATGTTTCCTTCATACTGTATGGCCACTTCAAAGAAAATTTCTTGCCTGAAAATAATTTATTTATTTATTCTTCTCAAAGAGTAACTTTAAATATATGTAATGAAAGCTGCATTCAGTCTCAAAGGCAAAGGTACTCATGCTTATGCTGCACGCTTCCTTCCAGATTAATCATACCCAAACTGCATCTATTTATCCAGTTCAAAACCTGAAATTTTCTTATTTTTAAATACTTTCATTGCAGCATTTTGAATTTAAAATAGACTTTTTTTTGTCAGTTTGATCCACCTCCCAAAAGTTGAATATCAAATAGTCTTTCTGACACAGTTAGCCTATATGTTGGACCATTTTATGATTTTTAATGTTGCCCACAAAAGAAATTGTTACTCTTTCAGTCATTTCAATTTCTTTATAATGTTCGTGATAGAAAGATAACCACAGCAATGTTAGCAGGACCAGGACAAGCTATGAGTGAGTATCAAGCTATTGCATCACTTTGAGAATAAGCACCTCTCATCCCCGCCCTGGAAAGTCAGGCTTGTTAATCTATTGTGTATGTTGAGAGCACTCAAATGGCATTAGTGTTTGGCTGAATTATCTTTGGGCTTCTGTGGTAATGGCCCTGCAAAGGACATGCAAAGTCAGGGTGGCAGGAGGTGCTGGGGGTTGCCAGACTCTCCAGGAACGGGTGAAAGTCACTGGTCAAAGCTTCCTGACCTGGAGAGTGAGACCTGAGCCGCCGTCCAAACGTGACAAACGGTGCTACCAATGGGAATGCTGCAAAGGACAGAGAAATGAGAAAGGAGTGCCTAAGTGCCAATAAATTTAAAAATGAGGAGATTGAAAAAATGACCTGGAAACAAGTATAAGTTAAGAAGAATTTTTACTGTGATTTCCTAATCTATAAGTTCATTCGGTGCACTTATATTTTTAATTATATATTCAAACTATATGCAAAATGAAAATTATTTTGCTTGCCAAGTTGCTATAACTTTTATTGGGACAACCTACTGCTCTTTATTTCTCATGGAAAATAAACTGTTTCAGTTTCTCAGAGGGACATTGGACTTATCTTTTGAACAATTGCTTGGTAACACTGACATTCAGTGCACTAATTTTACTGCATTTTGTTCTTTTTTTATTTTCACACAAACTGTGGGGATTTTCTAGGAACTTGTTTCTTGAACGCGTGATTATATTTCAAGTTTTTTACTGTTTCAGATCTATTGTTTCCTTATTAAAATTGCAGTGAAGTCGAGAGCAATGGCACTTGTGTCTGAGTGCATATACAATAGGGACCACAACTTTTAGGTTTACATGAGCTCTAATGCTGAGCCCTGCAGTATCCCATGTCTCTGCACTATGCTGCAATTACAAACTCCATGATGAAGCCTAGTGGTGAACAGTGAAAAAATTATATCCAGGAAGCTGAAAATCAGCTTACACAGATATTTTGGGTAGGATGAAAAGGGATATATAGCAGAAATTAAGCAAAATAAAATGCTTTGAGAAAAAAATGCTTTTGAATTGGAAAGGTTTCTTTTGGTATTTCAGTTTACACTTGCTATGCTACAATAATAAAGACAGCATGAAAATATCATAAAACTTTCACTGTTGCTGCTGAAAACTGATTTCTGTGTAAACTTAGGTATGAAACTCTTAATTGTTTTTCTCAGTGTCTAGAATTTAAATGCAGAGTAGAATTCACTGTCTCTAGAACCATGCCTATACTTATACATCTTCCGATGATGTTTTCTATTTTTTCTATTTTCATTTGGAAATGATAGATTTATTCACCTTTAATTGGCTAACCACCATGTATTAGATTAATAAAAGGTTGAAATGCTGCTCATGTAATTATGTCTGGGAAATATGTGTGGAAGTGGTGTACGTGATATTTGAAGTTCATTGGTGCATTAGGAGAATGCATTTAACATACAGTAATCAGATTTACAAAATGAAAATTAATGTATAAATTATTTGGCCAACATTGCACTTTGCCCCAGAACCTGGTGTTTATTATGGTGAGCTTTAGCAGGAAGCAGCACAGTATCAATTGGGAAAACATTTCTTTGCTGAGCTGAGAACAGAATGGCTTTCTAGTTTCTAAGTGGGGAACCTGGTTCTTTGGTTTCTTTGTTCCTAGTTAGGCTGCTCCCAAGCTATTTTAGCCGAGCATTTTACATACTAATGGAGCCTGGGGAAGTGCAGTTGGCAGCTGTTCATGGGATAATAATGAAACACACTGTTTAGTATTGCATACTGCTGCTGTAAAACGCGGGAAGTATTTTATGGAGATCATGGTGAGCCGAGCTGCATCCACTTTAAGCAGTGTAAGTGCGTGAACTGCGAGTGAGGAAGTTGTGTTTTCAAATGAGAGTAACGGGCAATCATTTGCTTTTGCAGGTAAAGAAAACGTGTACAGAATCAGATGTTTCAGAGCCTCCGAACTCCAGGTACAGTAACTAAATTGATTAATGAGCACAGTTGTGTTGAAGCATGTGAAGCAATATTGCAGATATGCAGCATTAGTGTGTTGAGACATTTACTTAGCAAAGAATGAAAGACTAGATTAATTTTTTCTATTCACTCTAGAAGGTTTTCTTGATTATTATTTCACCTCAGTTGAAGATGGAGGGTAGCATGTAGAGTTACCAGAATTAAGATGGTGCCATTCATCACCTTCAATTTAAAAGAAAATCCTATTAAATAGGGTAGGGAAATCTGTGTAATCTGATTTCATTTTTTTTTCTGTTAGCTCTTCTCTGGGTATCTGATTTGTGGAATCTACTGATATTCTAATTTGCTTTTATTATCGGCATTTCTGTCTTCAACTGGGGAAAAAGCATTTTTGCCAAGCCCTGAACATGCCAGTGTGTTCATAGGTTAGGAAAATACCATACATTCTTCAGAAAGAAAACATTTCAACTACTAACCTTCTTAATTTCATGCACACATGGATGAGGAAATGACTTTAACTTCTGTATTTTGCACATATGTGGGTTGGTGTATATGTATTTTTGATAAGGTGAAATAGTAATTGCTTAAAATCTATCTTTGCCTTGCTTCTGTTTCAAGAAGTAGGTTTTGATTTCAGAAAAAAATCAAAAGCTTTAATAACGAGGGGAGAGCCACAAAACAAACCTAAAGTCACCCCAACATTCTAAATAAGACTCAGAAAATCCTAATTTTACCCTCAAATCCTAATCTTACTTATGTATCAATAGGATCCTCTGAGAGCTGGAGCTCAGCTATAATATCCAAGGCAAACATATATCTGTGGCTTGAGCTATGCTATGCAGCACTTGTATTTCCTTGATTTGCTCATCATGTTCCTTTCTTTAACACATCCTTGCCTTTCATTCAATTTGGTAATAACATATGTAGGGGAATACAGCATTCAATGCCCAATAGGATTTTCATGAAGTCAGTAGAGATTTTGTGGTGAGCTTCAGCAGAAGTGTACTTCATCTTTTTCCATTAAATTTTTAATTGAAATTTTATCTGCTGTCTCTATGCTTGGAATAAAAATTTATGTATCATAATTGCTTAGTCCTTTCCTAGTACTTAATGCAATGAACAAACCCAACTCAGCAAAATATTTGTGCATGAGCTCAGTTTTAAGTGGCTTATTTATCCTAATGAGACTTCTAAATTTCCTGTGTTTAAAAGTAATAAGTCCATGTGACACTGCAACAAAATTGAGGAACCACGGTCTGATGTACTGTTATTCCTGTCAATCATTAGGAAATTTCTTGTGAACTGTAGCTAAATTCATTGTACTAAGTCTGAGGAACAGAATAGCATTTTCTTCTAAGTGCAAAAGGGAACTGACATTGTAAACAGTCAATTTGAATAATAATTCTGATACACTTTCAAGGTTTTATAAAAGCTGTGTTTTCAAACAAAAATGCTTTTTATTTGGAACCTCCAAACTGGAATTTCAGAATATATCGGATCAGAACAGTTAAAATGACTGTTCCTGGCCCAAGTGGGTGTAACTGCTGCATATACAGCCTGAAGCAAGTTTTTTGTCAGATGATGATTCGCAATGCGCCTTTGGTTTTACAATGTAATCTCTGACAGACCTTTGACTGGAGCGGCACTAGAGGGCACCGCTTAGCACATAAAACTTTAAAGCCTGAAGCAAGGTAATTCTTCTCTAAACAAGTCTTAAGTGAAAACATTGCCCATAAAATGAAACATCAGCATAAAAATGAATGCTGGAGACACACTGCCTTACAGAATAGCTCCTGGCTTGGGACCTAAGGCCAATATCATTCATTTATTTAGCTAGCTTTATAGTGTGTTGGTTTTGGATTTGAAACTATTACAATAAATGCAGATGGAAAGTGTTTTTACAGTAGAGAAGTAATTAAATTGGGTGTGGGAACTTTGTCAGGAGAATTCTTGGAGTGACATGTGTGTATCAGCAGATTCTTTGTCTTGCTTGGCCTTGGTTTGTCTTTTAGAAAAAAAACATTCAAGCTACAGATGTGACTAGTAATTTTTTGTTGAAAGGAATTTACTAACCAATGCAGCACATGAAAAAAAATCTTTCCAGAAGTATCCAGCCATATAGACAATAAAAAGCGACCATCAACAACAGTTACTTATGCAGAATGGTTGCTATCTTGACAGATAGGTAAAGTGCACACATCCAGAAGGACCTGGAGTTCAAGAATTGAAGTTGTAGTGGGTTTGACAGTTACAAGTGCAAAAGAAATCATGTATTCTTTAATGTGCCTGTTGCATATTTTAACTCGCAAGTGACTTCACCTTCAAGTGAATTCACCTTTCAAGTCTGGATAGCTGTCTAGTAACGCAGAATGCTTATGGCTTTCTAGAGCTGTTACTGTGAGGGGGCAGCAAACGGTTGGGACTTGCCAGCAGCCACGGTGCAGGTTCTTGACAGAGGAGGAATATGCATAGGTGACAGCTCCACCACAATGACACTCTCTCAGATTCCCTGGAGAGTAATTAGGAAGAGCAGTTCCTGGGCTCAGAGCCTATAGAAATACACTGCTTTTGATTTTCCTGTATGTTCACTTTGAAGTGAACTGCAAGGGAAGTTTAGTGTAAAGATCCCAAGTACACTGAACAGCCACAATTAAATTTAAATGTTGTATAAGTTAGCAATGCAGTGCAATGTATGAGAGTTCATTTTTTTGCAGCTATGAACCACTGCACTTTTGCATAGATAATCAAAAAAGCAGTTTTAGTTCTAAAATACGTAATAGCTTGAATAGCTTCTTGTTGCCTTAAAACATGTAAAATGCTCTTTCTTGACATAAATGTATATTTTATTGATCATAAAGAAAGGCTGTTGCAGCCTCATATCTCAAGATATATTTCAATATCTCAAGATATTGTTACAGAAATGAGTAAAACAACAGAGTATTTGAGATGCTGAAGTTTGGTGAAAGGATCAATACCAGGTCCCAGACTCCACAATCAGCTGTGGTATGAGTTGCTGGGCTCCACAACTAGGGGCAGTATTATTTATTCCTTGTGACAACAGATTGCCTGGGGCACGTGTCACTTCTACCCCACATCTTCCCCTCCTCATTAGCCACTTGCTGCGTTATCTAGTTTGCTGGGTTGTAGGAAGAAATAAACTCCCCATTTTTCTTGTATAATGGTTTACTAGAAATGCATGGATCCAATATCTTAAGCTATAGCCATTTGTTTTTTCCCATATATATGTGTGTGTGTGTATATATATATATATAAATATGTATATAAATTATGAAAGCAAAAGAGGAGGAAAAGAAACTACTCTTAAGAATATATTTCTGTTTAAAACTTTTATGGGATGCTGCAAGAGCAGTATAGTCACAGGGATTTTAACTATTGCTTTAGTACCACCTAGACAAAGTTCCTATATATTTCTGAAATCAAATTCACTGATGGTGGCCACTGGCAAATTATAAATCACATACACAGAGATAAAGCTTCCCGATAAACAGGCCATCCAAAAACAACCCATGGAGGTTTTATTTAGAGATTTTAAAATAGTCTCCAGTTTAATATGGGTTTCAGTGACGCTTTTTGCATAGATTGGAGCTTTTCATCAGTTCATTTTTGCTCTGTTCCTCCATATCCACAGTTTTTTAAAGTGCACTGCATTCTACCAAAAAATGTAGAAAACATAATACTATGTGCCTGCTTCTTCATTTAAAAAGTCTTCTGTAAATCAAATGAAAGGGGTATGGTCTTTTTTATTTTGTCAATGATCTCCTGTTTTGTTTTGTTTACTTTTTTCCCTGTTGGGACATAATGCACATATACATGGAGTTGAGAGGCAACTGCTACCATTAATGCATTAGCAGATAAATAGAGGACACTGATAAACAGAGCTTTTGCACTTTCCTGCATTCCTTTTGTTAGGGCAAAATTTGGTTCCTCTGCAACTCAGAGGCACTGTTATGACCACAGGACTCACTGTTGTTACTGAACTTGATCATGAGTGCATTAACTAGCAGTATTTTCATGGGCATGATTGTATTTAGCAAAAATGAAAAATGAAAATAACATGCATCTTTTGCAATCACTTCTAAAATATCAGATCATCCAAAGTGTGCTTCTCAGGGATTTTGACTTCATAAGAAACTCTTGAAACACACTAACAAACTAGCTCCACAAGACCTTTACTGTCTCCGCCCAGGATGATGGATGCGGTTGATTGCTTCAGGAATGTCTTGACATTGTTTCAATGCCTTATAATTCTCTACATTTACCAAAACAAACATGGCAACACCTCAGCCCAAATCCAAGCCTAGCAACTCCTCCAGCAGATTCCGTGCAGAAGCTCTAGTGGGGTAATCCTGTGAATTTTTTCCTTCTAAGTCAGGAAGCATAGCTTTATCTCACGTTGAAAAATCTGCAGATCTTGGTGACATGATAAGTGGGCTCATTTGAGGAAATGAGAGTTTGACAAGGCTCTCTAATTTAGATACCTAAACTGTGATTCTTCTTACTCTAAAATAGATGTGTAAGGCAGATACTTTAGAGGTGCCGTTAATCTGATCTACTTCTCTCTATTGACTATAATGACAGCTCACTGTATTCCTTTTCTGCTGAGTATCCCTAGGGACTCCAACAGCCGCTAAGCAGATTTATTACAAGAAGACTAGCTGGAGACATAACCACAGTCAGTGAAGACATTATTTAGATTTTATGGATTGTCTCTTTTTCTTCCGAACTGTTCAGGTTCAGAAGAGAATACCTGCAAAACTAAAATAGTGCTTTAGCCAGGAAAAAGTACACTGCTACTCCTAGCTGCTAGGATTTCTTGGGTTTGGGGATGAATTATAAAGAGGAACAGGTGCAGCACCACAAATTGCCTATGAAAAGACAAGATGGATAAAGTTAATAAAAGGTAATATAAATAAAGAAATGAAAAGATGCCAAAAGTAATTGTGAGAAATGGAAGCAGCAATCCAGTCAACAGTAGGCAGGTATAAGCTTGTGAGAGGAGAGCATTTATGTCAGTGAGGCCACTGCAGTTACAAACACTTCATCTAAGAGAAATGATTGGTAGGATAAAGCCCAGATATCAGTCAAGACAGTGGCTGGCAAAAAAAGTATCACAATTTTCCAATTTTAACATAACTATGTTGTGGAATAAAATTTCTCATAAAAGGCTACATTCAGGGACACACAAACGTAGCTTGCGGTCAGGAGAATGCTTTATACAGATCTGTTACGTACTAAAAGTTTGACTCAATTATTTAGTCTACATGCCACTTAGTGTGAGTCAATCAAAGTAATTTCATTAGTGAGGTGACTATGCAGAGAACATAACAGAATGACATTTGCAAGACAGTTGCAACAAAAAATATGTTGTCCTGCTGTAAATGCTGGGTTTTTTTCCAGGCAAATGTGAATCTTTGCTATTTTTAGAGGAGGCTGTGTGGCATCTCTCTGCCTGCTCTGATGTTCTAGTAAGTTAACATTAGAGCTTCAGCGTGCTGCTTACCCAGAAGCATGACCTAGCCTGTTGAAGCTGGTCACTGTCTGTCCACTCGTTTTTATTGGCCTTGAATCAAGCCTCCTAAGAGTTCTAAAAATATATAAGATATGTTTACATATATTACAATAATGTATTTAGAGTGCAAACACATGGTAACTGATGACATCATTGAGAAGTATTTGAATGGGTTATATTAACAGATCCCTGTGGCTTTGACAATAAAATTAATGTATTTTTCTATATTTCAGGTCTGCTACAAATTCTTGCTTTCTGTTAAAATCTTGCATAAAATAGTTTCACTCTTACTAATAATTTCTGTTTATGGTCCTAAGCCAGATAAAGTCAGTGTTAAGACTTCCATTAACCTGAATTAATTGAGGGTCAGACTTTGGAAAGAATATAAGAAAGAAGTAAAATCAACTTCTGAATACGTTTGGGAAGTTTATATATATCCTCTTATTTTAAAAATCTGAGCTGAGCAAGCTTTTAAGAGAGGCATTAGTACTTCAGTAAGTGGGAGACTTTGTAGTTACCCTAAAACTCAAGTACATAATCTCTTGGACTAACCCCACGTACTGTGAAAAATAAGTGTTTTCTAGTATGCGTTTTTGATACTGTAAGAGAAGAACCATCCCACGACTAATCATCTTAAGCTCATGTACAAGTTTTGAGTCACTTTTTAAGGCTAGTGTCACTCACCATGCACTTTCTCTGCCTTGCCTAAGCAACCTAAACAATCGTGGTGGCTTAGCAGGCTCCCAGATGTTACTCATCTGGACTGGAGTGATCTGGACTGACCTGTGTGGGTGAGTGGGCTAATGTCCTGACCAGGTCTATATGACACATACGACATATATATGTATGGAGCTTGATTCTACACATACACATATGGCCAATATACAGCCTGGGCTAGAGCAAGCTGTGTAGATAGATAGTTTTTTTAGTTCAATTTTATGTCTCTCCTTCCCCTCACATTATAGACTAGTCAGAATTCCTTAGCTAACTAGCAAGTGTTCTTGAATTAGTAGCAGCCCCAAGATGTCAGTCTGAGAATCCTTGGCCTGACTGAAATTGATTTTTCTGTAAAGTGAGTGGATTGCTACCTAGCTATACCTGTTGCTATTGAAGCCAGCTGTGTAAGGTCTCCCAAACTGTCCTTCAAAAGCATTTATTTGCAGTCTAAACATTTGCTGTACATTCTTTCTGATTTCTTTTCATTTTCTCTTCTTCTCCCTTCTCCCCTGCAGCATTTTGAGAAATGTATTGATTTGCCAAGTCATAGTATTTTTTGATATACAAAAACTTCTTGAATTTCAAAGAACTGGAAAAGAAATATGTATATTTTGGTGTTAAATAATATGGTCTTAACAGTTTGGAACTTTCAGGAATTTCTTGGGTTGAGATAAATGCTATTTTTGAATGAAAGATAATAACCTCAGATTATACCTGCAAATGTTTTTACTTACTGCAAGAATTTCAGATACTTCTTTCTTAAAATTGAAGTGGATTTTGAACCATAAAATTACACTGTCGCTGTCTTCAAGTGCAGCACATATAATCACAATGAAAATGAGCTCTGTTCCTTTTCCCTCTACCCTGCTTTTTTGTTTGTTTGTTTTTCTCTACCTAGATTTCTAGAATACTAATTACTAGGAAGATAATAGGAAAACAGCCATTTATATTGAAATCCCCTATTCTTACTTTGGTACAGTTTCCATTTAAGTGAATCACCTTTTTCATTAGATATTTTCAAGTGTAAGATTTTGCTGAAGTATTTCATAACTTGTTAAGACACATTTTAAATACCATCAGTCAGTGTCCACGTGCTGTTAGGATTTAATTAATAGCAAGCAGTTAATACCCTGTGCTCACTTGGAACAAGCCAAGTATTACCTGTTTGTCATCCTAAATGACTCAATTCTGATCAGTCGTTAGAAGAAAAAAATATAAGAAACAAAAAAGAGTGGAGCAAACAAAAGAAATTAATATAAAAGGAGATCATGTAGAAATAAATTACAAGTTTGCTTTTTGTTTTTTAATGTCTGTATGTTGCTCATGTGACTTAAATTTTCTTTAAATATTTCAGATTTGGTTTCATTTATTTTTAAGTAGCCCTAGGAGTGAGTGTCTTCCTTCAGTTTCTTCCTTCACAGCTTAATCTGAGTACCAGGCATCATAGTTTTCTGGGAGCAGAAGTCCCAGGTCCAGATGACAAATGAGGAAAGAGACTCCTCCATAAGCAGCATCTGGCTATTTGGCAGATTTGTCAAGCACTTCTGCTAATGGCTTCGGATTTGCCCAGGGGTCTTTTATGTGGTTACGTTGCAGATGGTCAGTCTGTTCCATCCTCTGCTCTTGAATGCTTTTAATTTTTCAAAAAAGGAGCAACTTTCATCTTATACTTAAAATTTACGCACTCCCTTGCAACTGATAAGTTTCTTTATGAGTCTCATAAGATCCCTGTGCATGCTGAATTCTGTTAGAAATCTCAAAACTTTCCATACATCCAAATGTGTATCTTGAGTTTTCTTGGCAATTTTGGACTGAGTTCTCCAGTTTAGCTGCCAAGTGATATAATTTTGTGTGATCTGAGTCTGTATTATTGTCAGATTTCTTTGGGAAGTACTCTATGTCACTTTTTTAGAGGAGAGGTAACTACCTCTCCTTGAAGCTTGAAATATACTTGCTTTCCACTGGCCTTCCACCTCTGAAATCCTAAATTCCAATCTGGATTTGGTTATATGTGAAAATGAGTATGAAAGTCTCAATCTAAATCATAGGGGATTCTTGTCTGCTGTTTAGGAGAGGCCCAGGATTGAAGCAGCAAGTCTGTGGGAGGGAATGTTTGGCAAATCTGTTCAAGAAGGCATACATAGTGCCCAAATAAACAAAGCAACTCCATGGACAGACTTCCCCCCCTACCCACTCCCAGATTTATGCAGTCAAAACACAGAGACAACATAAAGGGAGCACATCTTCTTCTGTGAATCTCATTTTAGTTCTGTTCCAATTTACAGCTATATTACTGTCACTTTAAATTTTAAAGTGAGTCTCATTTCCTTTTCAGTGCAGAATTAGTTTGTAGGTAACTAGATGTAAGATCTTCTTCCTATGTTATTTCAGATTTTTATTCTAATTATGTTGCTTAAATTAAATAGAAAAAAAATATGCCCTTAAATGCTGCCTTTTGAGACTTTCTCAAACTAATCCTCGAGAAACCTATTTAAGCCCACTTAGGGTTTCATTATTACACCATGTTTCACAGCAGTAATACCTTAGAGTTTATTGAGAAATAAAAATAATTGAATTATAAAAAACTTTGTATCAAGTATCACTGAATCACAGAGTCACAGAATGTTTAAGGTTTGAAGGGAGCTCTAGAGATCATCTAGTCCAATTCCTCTGCTCCAGCAGAGACACCCAGAGCATGGGGCACAGGATGGCATCCAGGCGGGTTTGGAAGATCTCCAGAGGAGACTCCACAGCCTTCCTGGGCAGCCTGTGCCAGGGCTCTGTCACCCTCACAGTGAAGAAGTTCTTCCTCACATGCAGATGGAACTTCCTGTATTTCAACTTTTATATCCATTTCCCCTTGACATATTACTAGCAACCACCAAGAAGAGTTTGGCCCCTTCCTGCCCATATTCTCCCCTCAGGTATTTGTACATGTTGATAAGATTCCCTCTCAACCTTCTCTTCTCCAGGCTAAACAGGCCCAACTCAGTTTCTCCTTGTACAAGAGATCTGCCAGTCTCTTTAATCATCTTTTATTGTTCTCCACTGGACCCTCTCTAGAAACTCCACTTCCCTCTTATATTGAGGAGCCCAGAACTGCACCCAGTACTCCAGGTGTGACCTCATCAGAGCTGAGTAGAGGAATATCATAACGCTAATCTCACACATTAGACAATCTATGCTAAATGCAGAAAATTTACATTGTCTTTGCCCGAGGGAGTCTGCAACATAGTGCATGAAGCTACAGACCAAGAACACTGTAGAATTTGTTTCATCCTATCTCAAGACTGTAATAGATGTGAATTTAAAGGCTAGATACCATGTCAGTAGTCACATGAAACTCAAACCCTTTGATTTAAGTTGTGCAGTCAAAATCTTTTCCAGTTTTCATCAAACACACACATTTTCAGTCCTGCAAGAAAAGATATTTTATATGACAGGTGAGGAACGGCTGGAGCCATTGCTGTCTTTGCCCATCTCCCTTGCCTCTAAGCATGTGTGTGTGTGTGTGTGTGTGTGTGTGTGTGTGTGTGTATATATATAATGTATTATATATATATATATATATATTCCTTACTGCAGCCCATGTACCAGCCTGTAGCTTGAGATGAAATTGGAGGTGTTACAATTTTGCAGCTGGTACCTGTTCTTTCTAAGACTCAAGGGCATGTTTGGAAAGTGATTGTACCCTAGAGTCCTTAGCAACACATTTTTATTGACTCTTTGAAAAAACACCTACTTCACTCCAAATTAAAAAGGTACATAAAATCTCTATGTTAAGTCTGAAATTATAAAATGACTTGGGGAAATCAAACGGCCAAGCAAAATGAAATATAATCATTCAATATGAATTGTAAAGGCTGCCAGCCTGAGTGCCTGTATCAGGACATTATTATCTCTATTTCCTAGGAATAACAGAAAATATTTTGAGTGTAATCAGTTGTTTAAATGCAGTAGTCTACCTGTTCTTTCAGGTGTGCAGGTAATGTAGGTTCCTGGACAAAGTGAAACTGGCTGTGCACAGCATGTCTAATCTACATTGCCACCCAGAAAGATTATGCTTAACTACACCTTATTACTTATCAGGAAAGAATAGACTATGAGGCAGTTATAGCATCAGACTGTATATGTTTTATTTTTTAAGCCTAATTCATTGTTGTGGCTGTGATTAGAAAACAGAAATGATTGCTTTTGACACAAACTGTTTTAGAGCCAAATATAATGTGTTCCACATGAGGTAAACTACAGAATTTTTGTCTTGGGAGCCAAGGTTCAGATCACTTTTAACTTTTAAGGGGAGCCTCACTGTAAAATGTGACACGTGTTAATGTTTCCCATGTTAAACCTTTTTTCCAGTAATTCCCTATATTTTATACTTACCAAAAACAAACAACAAACAAAAGAATCAGAACATTTGCATTAAAAATGGAGTTTCAACAAAATACAGAAACTACATATACTTGGCAGCTCCTCTATTCTGCCTAGTTTGTGTTCATAGACCATCCTTCCTGGAGAGGAATAGATTTCTTGCTGGCCCCACTACTGATGGCTAAAGAAATGGGCATACTCACTCCAGTAGTCACAGTATGATCATTAGGTATAATTGTTGTAGTACAGTGCACCTGAAAACTTCTCCCTTGGACAGTTTCTGAGGAAGAAACACACATGTTTCAGTCTCGATTTTGAAGTTACAACAGACATTTCAAATCAGGAAAAGTCAGAAGGATAACGTATCCTTTGATATCTTATTATGAAAATGTGCATTAATATTTGTGGCATACAGTCCATGCTCCATGAAAGTCAATAGCATAATTCCCAGCAACTTCAAGATGACCAGCATATCATCCTTGACTAACCAATTTTAGGATTGCTTAAACATTTTCATACATGAATCCTAATACGGAGAAATTACCTCTCTTTTGAAGTTCAAGGTTTAATCAAAGCATGTAATAGAAAATAGCAAAGCTAGCTCTGGGATGACTAGTAATAGAGATCAGTACCAATGATCATGGCAGTCAGTATCGGGATTACTGTTGAGATCCAGGCATCCCAGATTTCTCATGATCACTCATGTTGTTGCTCATTCTGCAGGACAAGGCTAGGAAGCATACTCCTCCCTGCACAAATCATACTTTGTACTACAGCATAGACATGCATAAGAATGAAGGTTTTGGAGTTATGTCAGAGCTAAAGAGAAGAGATTCTACCTATTGCAAAAGCAGATTTATAACATTCACCATCACCGTTCATGTGTGAGTGAGAACCAGGGATTTGGGGATCTTTGGTGCTTTCGTGTTGCTTTTTATCTTGGATTGTTAACATGTTGCAGTGAAGGGGAAATTTTTCCTGTTCTGGAGTGAGTATGCTAGAACATGCCCATACTTATTGTCCAGAGCACATAAGGGATTCAGACAGTGCTTTAAGAGAGTCTTTTCATTTTTCCAATTAAAATAATACTGTCAGTCAATGAGGAAGGTTTGCTTGTGTTTTCTGTGAGATATTTTGAAATTATTTGTGGTCAAAAGTTTAAAATTTTGATGTGTATTTCTTAAAAAGGACAGATTGGCAGCAGGCTGATGACTGAGCTGATCATCACAATGTGCAGATGCACATTTCTCAGAATGAGAATGAGAGAAGTCCTGGTTGCAGTTAGAAATACTACAAAAAACTTAGTGACACTCTTCAGTTTATTTGTTGACTCTAATTCTGGAGCAATTGCACCAGTGGTCAACTTTCGGAGATACAGAAAAGATTGAAATTCACAACAAAACCAAAATTAAACACCACCATAGATTTTATTAAGAAATCAACTCCTGCAGTTTCCATTAAGAAGTTGTAGTGTTAGGAGGGAACATTACATACACTATTGGTGTTCTAGCAAGCTTTACATAAGTATTTATTATTTGTTTATAACATTGTGTTGTAAGAACCACAAAAGTGGTCTCTGCCAGTCACATCTGGAAATGATCAGAGGTAGGAATGGAGCCTGTTGGGTGAGTTCACCCAACACTCTTTGAAACCGTGGCCTTATGATCCAAAGATCTGTATTTAGATCTTACATATCTCTAAAACAGTAGTCTGTATTTCTTGTAAGTTGAATACTTGACAGTTCCCTGTGGAACTGTTGTGTCATTATCACTTTTGAGTTACTTTAACACTCATATAATGACTTCAAAACCTCCTTTCGCCCCCCCTTTTTAACTAGTAGGTTAAACTGATGTTTAACCTCTCATATACCTTTATGTCTTTTCCATTCACACTGAGACTAGAACTGCACAATCTGCCTTGTGGTCTATGGGCTATATGGGGCTATATGGCTAAGCCATACCTTAACGAGGCATGAGCTTGAGTTGTGGCATGAGAATATCCATTCTGTTAATTTTTTAGGGCTGTGCTAGGAATACGTTCAGCATGTGGCAACTAGCACTCAGACATGCTCAGATGTAATTCTAGTTTGGGATGAATGCTAACTAGAGTTTATCTCCTTCACTCTTCAACTGCTCCATCTCAGCAGGCCTCTAGGCTGGAGAGCAACCCTGGGCCTGCTGTCTGTTCGGCTCTGGAATGATTTTCTCCAGCCAGCTGCCCTTTTCTAGGAGAAGACAGGAAGTAATCTGTTCAAACACTACACTGACTCTTGCCAAATACTCTCTTCAATGACTGCAGCAAAATCTATGAGCTAATAATATACCACATTAAACTTCTGACTGTCATATTTGTGTTCATATTCAGACAGCTGGCCAGAAGGTGTCACTCTGTGTAGCTTTGCTTTTTGAAACTATATCTGTTTATTACCTTTAGAATATATTGGTGTCCCATATAAAATTGTCATATGTCTTTGTCAAATGAAACCAATTCCAAACTGCTGGATGAGGAGATAGGGTGGAAGGAAGATTTCCTATCATCATGAAAGTTTGCTAGTTTTTGTTGTTATAACCTGTGTTTTTTAACTGAACAAATCTAGAGAGGGTAAGTTGAAAGTGTATGCTGAGACTAAGTAATTGAATAATCTATTCTTTTTTCCTGTCTAGAATTGTCTTGATTTTTATATATTCATTTTAATACATTTGACTTTGAACAGATGGCCAAAATGTCTAATAAAACAAACCAAAAATGTTTCCTAGAAATTATTTTACATTTTATACAGAAATGTAGAAATCAAAGTTAATTAAGAAAATAATTTAATGTGAATTTTTGGCCAACTCATGTTGCAGTAGAATGAACATTTTTCAGTGGTTTGCTGGAAACCATATTAAATAATATTAAACTGAAATAAAATTCCTCAGTCAAACAGAAGCCAGGGAGACCATACAATTTTTGACTCTCAAGTACAGAGCTAGTTTCAGCAATTAATAGCATGAAATTTTGTGCTTTCTGGGTTCATTTTGTGTTTAGGCATGTCTAGTACAAATACATTTTTTTCACTCTTATCCCTCATACAGAAAAAGAAGAAATTATCAACTTTCTTATTCAGCAAAATAATCAACCTGAATTCCTAAAGCAATATTAACCTTCACAATATTTGGTCTTTTTTTGTGTGTATGTTAGACCCATCACAACAATATCTGTAAACCTCTTTTGGTGCAGTTCTACTTTGGTAAAGATCTGCTATAAGATCTGCTTAGTATTATATCAGGAACCACATCCTAGAGTAATAAAAGCTGTGGCCTTTGGCATTTCCTCACGAGGTGAGAAAAGAAGGATGCATAGATTTATTATTTGGTACCTTTTTGTGGGGAAGAGAATGGTGACACTGAATCAAAGCAGGAGGGCATGAGCAAAAGCCTAGTTCGGGAATCGGAATGGGGAAACTGGGAGGAAGGTGCAGTGCAGTTAAAGGAAACATCCTTTTCCCCCAGCTTTAAATGGCATAATGAGGCACACTACAAAGCTGCCTTTATCACTGAACCTGCTTGCCCACGTTTACATCTGAGCCCTCTGCACCCAGTGCTGCCTGAGCAGTGAGGCTGGCTTGCCTGTCAGCCAGCTCCAGTAAAGTAATACCGTCTGCATGGTGTTTTTTTCTCCCAGAAATAGAGCTTGAGTAACCAAGAGAAAGACAATAGTCACAAAGGCAAAATGGAGATATAATCACAGCAGTGCCAATTTATGCCCCAAAGAGTCATCAAAGGAGCCCCGTGCTCCACAAGGTCCAAAAAGAGATCTAAAGAGCTATAAATTGAAAATGAGAAGTCTGGGTTTTCCTCAAATTATTCACTCCCTGCTCCTCAAGGCTCCTCTCCCCAGCGCACAGTGCTGCTATTGCAGTCCCTAGGTAGAGCTTATTGCTTTGCGAGCTTGAACTCATGAACTTCAGCACTGGGAGTTCTCACCGTGAGATGCAAGTTTGTAATGAGTCATCCATATTCATACAGTCTGTAAGTGCAGCCTTTACTCTACAGTTACAGTTGTACTAAGCTGAACCTCCTGGGAGATTTTATTATTTATTAACTGTGGGTATTTATTAACCCAGTAGAAAAAAATTGTTGCCCTTTTTCATTTCACTAAGGTTTCTTCTCTGTGATAGCCTTTATCTGACAGCAGCTGTAATTTTACAGAAAGTATTTTTAGAAGATCAATATGGTATTAGTTTTCTTTCTTTTTCTTTCATTTTTTTAATATGAAAACTGACATCCAAATTACCAGGCCATGAAAGAAAGAAATTACGCACTAAAACTCTCCTTCTATTCCCAAATGATTGCAAAAATTTCAGATTTTATTTTCCGTTTTTTTTTAAGTAATAAGTTAAAACTCTGAAGGGAATTTGCTCACTGTATCCATGCAACATGACATCTTTTACTGCTTCTTAGTGCTGTATCAGATCACTTTACAAGCTAAGACATGAGGCCTCCAGGAGAGTGCAGAGGAGGTCTTGTTAGTGTCCCACAGTATTATTTGTTGCTAACTCTCTGGCAGGCTTCCAGAACTTGCATGGTGTTGGGGCATGCTTTTGCAAGATGGTACCTGGTAAAGGAAAAGAAAATATTTGGATTAGTATAATAATTAAAAATATTAAGTTTGAGGATTCTTTTTAGGCTCTGTGTTGTGCTACACTGTTTGTGAGTCCTTGATTAAAAGACTTTGGAAAGTTTTTTTATTGTGCATTCATATGCAGATTCACATGTTTGTATGCTTAGCACCAGAAAATATTAAAAATATGCCTGTAGTTGCTTGTTGATAGACATATATTTGCATCTATGTGTGTACTACTCCAAAAACATATCCAGAATACGTATCTTTCTACCTGCTTTATTAATGCTCAGTTAAAGGATTAGTGTAACTCATTTTAATTGCATTATGTACAGTTCCTGTAGATATAAGCATGATAAATGAGACTGGTAAGAAAAGCGTTGAGAAACAGAAAAAAAGCTAGGAAAAAAATAGACAATGCATATTTGCCCTACTAAAGTTTAGTAAAAAAATTAATCTATATAATTTTCTTTAAAAAGATTTTTTTAGACTAATTTAGAAAGTTAATGGAAAGATGAAATTTCTTTCAAGCACTTTTACTCTGGATTTACACATGAAAATTGAGTTAGTGATGCTGGACTACATGCGACAGTGGTCAAGGGTATGTCACAAGTTCTGTCCATTTGCCACTGCTGTAAAGTCAGATAGGAAGATGCTGTTTGGATGCTGTTTCTGAACATAGGTTACTGCTTGAAAAGGTGTCACCTCAAGTCAGGGAACAAAATGTGATCTAATGTGTAAGCCCCAAGTTCATAACCCTGCTATGATTTGTTGAGGCTACGGCCGAGACCTGGGATCTGGGAGGGATGTTTTGTGAAAATGGGTTGTTCTAGAGGCTTTTCTAGGAAGCCTCTAAAATACTCCTCTAAGCATGTGGAAATGCCAGTATTCAAAAACCCAAA
>JAUBOD010000363.1:3207853-3234881 GCA_032353885.1 Nothura maculosa | reverse complement strand
TGTTCTTGTAATGCAACCTCATTAGTATTTAGAATGTGTACCTGCATTTCATGATATTTTTAAGTGTTGTATTCTTGTTTTCTGTTTTGCAGTAATAACGAGTAGCGGCTACAGTCCAAGATCAGCACATCAATACTCTTCTCAGCTATATCCCTCCAAGTTAGTGTCTGAACCTCTTCTAGCCTTTAGAGGGATTTGATCTTGGCTCTAGGCAATTCTGTGGTTTGTTGAAATGAAATGTGCTTCAAGAGAAGAAAGAAAGAAAGAAAGGGAGAGGAAAATGGTTAAGCCCCAGTACTGTCTGCAGTACCATTCACTCACATTTTTTTTCTCAGTTGGTTGCAGAATAAAATCCTACTCTGTGCAACAAGGTATTACTGCACAAGAAGTATCCTTGAATTACTGCACAAAGTAGAGGGAGAAAAAAAGAGATCTTCACATTCTCAGATATCAGCATCTTCACTGTGCTGACAATGCATATGTTAAAGAAGACAGTTAATACATAAAAATTGCAATTGCATGCTCAAGAAGCATTAAAAGTAGCCATGCTTATGTAGACCCTCCCAGTACCAGCACTGCCAAGTACTTCCAAGAATGTCAGAGTTATGAACCAAGCTTTCCTCTTCTTTCTCCGATATCAAAAGACTTAAAAATCAAATAAATAAAATTGGATTACCTTTTAATCTGATTTATGACTTTTAAACCAGTGTGCATTGTTAGGACCTTCTTTCATTTTGTTTGGAGGAAAACAGCCTCAGCCAGTTACATGAATCCAGGAGTAGGAGCTTAATGAATAGCACTGAAGATGTTATATGATACTTCTGTTGTTGGCAGTCTATATGCACATTTATTTGCATGTCCTATGATCAGTGTTGTGCAAAAGGATGCTTGATTTCAGTATGCCATTTCTTTCTTCCTGCATATTTGATTGAGCTACTTAGGTGATCTTGGAATTTGATACAGAGAAAACACCAAAACTTAAACTGATTAGACTTTTGCAGTTTTCTTTAACAAGTCTATATTTGTATCTTGATATAGCCAAGATACAGAAAATAGACTCTTGAACTAAGAACAGTCCTACTTACTCCACTTAAAACAAGTTTTGGCTGACCATGTCAGGTACTCTTGGCCAGATATATTACAAGATCTAGTAGAATTTTTAATCTACTGTAATAATTTACTGGCATCTAAATTAATGAGTAATCCTTTTCTGATATTAACTGTTGCCAACTGTACTGAACTAATTAGAAAAAAAAAGAAAAATAAATTAGAATCTGAAATTTAGTCATGGCTTTTAATGGCCAGGTTTCAGTTAGCGTAATTCTGCAGAGTGTGTTTATTCAACTCTTGGTCCATAAAATCTTATTTGACTTACAAAACAATCCAAGACAAATGTTTCTCTGTATGTTTTTGCAACTCTGGAGGGCAAAAATTTTAAACTTGATTTTATTCAATCTCTCTATAAAACCCCAGTATTTATAAATAAAAGACCTTTTTTATTTCCATTCTAATTCTCTAGCCCATATTTTCCAAATGTTGAAAGTCCATCTGGTTAACAAAGTATTGCTGTCAATATTTTTCATACTGATCTCTGTGAGCATGATCCATCTCCTACCAAAGCCAGATGCTAGATTTCTATTGAAGCAGAACCATACCTAGAGGACATAATGTAGTAGCTTTAAAGTTCACCTCTGAATTCTCTTTTTTTCTTCCACTCTTGTATGTTGGGCCAAGTTTCCCCCCAACTGGATTAAAAAAGCATGAGATCTTTTTTGATTTAAGCTTGCTGATCTTGGCTCTGAAGGGGTCAAAGTAATGTAAAGACATATTAGCCATGGCACAGTCTAACTGGAGCTGGACACATAGCTCAGGAATTAAACTGTAGTGATGGGACAGCACAAAATATATACAGTGCTTAGGAGAATGTGAACTAGAGTGGTTTTGAGCTTGCTTCAATGGGGGTTGGAATGAATCCCGTAAGAGGAACAGTTGGCAGAATAATGAACTGCCTTTGGACATCTTTGAACCTTTTTCTTTACTTTATTGCTTGAATCAACATACAAAGTATTTGTTGCCACAGTAATGCTATTTTTCCTGATATTTAGGCCCTATCCACACATTCTTTCTACACCAGCAGCTCAAACAATGTCTGCCTATGCCGGACAAACCCAGTATTCAGGAATGCAGCAGCCAGCGGTGTATACAGCCTACTCACAGACAGGACAGCCATACAGCTTACCTACCTATGGTATTTGGCCTTTTTATTATTTATTTCACTTTACATAAAAGTAAGAGCAATGCTGACATGAGCATTCCTTGCTTTTTTATTATTATTTTTTTTTCCCAACTGTGAGAAGATATTTTAAAGAATCAGTTGAAAATTGATTTCTCACACAGATTTGGGTGTAATGTTGCCAGGCATCAAGACGGAAAGTGGGCTCTCACAGACACAGTCACCACTGCAGAGCGGGTGCCTCAGTTACAGTCCAGGGTTTTCCACCCCACAGCCAGGCCAAACACCGTACTCTTATCAAATGCCAGGTAAGTATCCATAACTGTCATGTGTCCTCCCATCCTTTTTTTTCTAGAATGTGTTGTGTTAGAATACCTGAGTTTAACCTCTAAGTAGCTATATTCAAAGGTATCTGAAAGATGCCAATGAACATTTAATAGCATTTTCCAAAATACATAAGCATGAGGTACCTAACTCTCATTCATTCCAATTGATTTTGGTGGGATCTAGGTATCTTACCCTGATGTACCTGAAAATGCCTCAAGGTGCCAATGATGTATTTAAGGACCCTAATAATTTAAGGACCCTGAAAAATCTCATCTCTGACAGTTTTTAAGCAGCAGTATGAACCTCAAATTTTGATTTTAAAAATAAAATAATATGATAGAATTCTGCTCATGTTTGAAGAGTGCCACATGCAAACTTACTGAAAACCTTTGAGAACTTGTTTCAGAGCAAAGGGAAATGTAATGCGGGTAGTTGAAGACAGTAGGTGTGCATGTGACTTGGGCAACACTCATGTTTCACCCTCAGTGTTGGTGAAAATTGAACAGAGAGAAATGCCAAACTAGTAGGTGGGAAAGAATATTGTTGTTCCAGTCATATCAGTGGGACTGAGAAAAGGCAGTAGCTGAGGATTTTTCACCTACTGCTGCTGGCCTGCTGCTCACTTACATTTATAGTCCATTATCAGTTCGTTTTTTTGTGAATTCTTAACAAATATGCTTATCATTTGTGCAACTACTTCTAGAATTTAAGACTCAGAATTAGTTTCCATGACTAATATCCATGAATGAGAGTTTCTTTGCAGACCTCTTAATTTAGATCTAGTCATATGGTGCAGTCCCATTTCACTTTGAGTTTTTTATGGGGTGAAATCACACAGCAGGACTGGAAGTATTTTTTATTTATTAGGGAACACATGCCATGTGACATCATTTGAAGATTGTTTCCTTTTGGATTATATAATGTATTAGAATTTCTCCTTAATTTATATTTTTATTTTTCTTTATTAGACAATTATTAGTTCATTTATTACCTTTTGATCATCAGTGCACTGTTTTATTTGGAGGCTTTCTTAGTATCTAATATGATGGTTAATCTTTTAAGTAATACAAATTACAATATTAATCATCTGACATGTCAAGAACATGGACATGCCTCACTACAGATCTATTAAAAACACCTGGGTCATTAAAATAGTCCCAAAAAAAGGTTTTTTGGTTATATAAGTTAATATGCACTAAAACGCATGAACTTCATAAATGAAGAGGAAAAAGAGAGAGTAAAAAGACCTGAACAGAGCTGAGACTACAATAATCAGAAAAATGCTTTTTGCTCAGTGTGATGACCTACTGCCAATACTTTCTTGAATAGCATGAAAAGGAATGTATACAAGTTTACCTGGATATATTATTTTATGCCTTCTAAAATTCATCACAGTGTTTCATCATTTACATGGAAAGTATTATTTTTTCTCCTCTGATTTATCTGTGTCTTAGCATGGAGTATTCTATTTAGAATTTTATTTTTATTCATAAACAAGTTCTTAAAATTAATTACATTTTTTAATTTTAGGTTCTAGTTTTACACCTTCATCCACTATTTATGCAAACAATTCAGTTTCAAATTCTACAAACTTCACTAGCTCACAACAGGTATGAATATCAATGCTTTTGTTTGTACATTACAGAAATACTAAGTCTGATGATGGAATATTATGTTAATTTGGATGTGTTAATGCTGAACTAGATTCACTGTTAAGTACTGTTTTTGGTGAGCAGCAATGGAAACCCCAATGGATGGCTTGTTGCATCTCTTGGCACATAAATGCTTTGGTAATCTCTTAGTGCTCTTTTAATAAACCTCCTCAACTTAATAGACCTTGTAAGTCTAAACAAAAAATAAAACTCCTCAGAATTTCTTAATGGAAAAATCATCTGTTACTCTATTTAGCTAACTGCACTTACTATTTTAGGATTATCCATCCTACACAGCTTTTGGCCAAAACCAATATGCACAGTATTATTCAGCATCAACATATGGCGCATATATGACCTCAAACAACACGGCCGATGGCACTTCTTCATCATCATCAACCTACCAGTTACAAGAGTCTCTCTCTGGCCTGACTGGTCAACCAGGTACAGATCTGCATTCAGGTGAAAACCATTTTTGTATTTTATACTCTACTTGTAAAACTCCCAAATTTCCCCATCCAGCCTTCATGATACTATATTCAGCCTGGACTGACATTTTAAACTGTTGCCTTCAAGAAAATATTATTTTTCAAGGAAACCAGTGAAAATAAACTTTTCTGTTCCACTTTGTTTTAAGAAACTTTCAGAATTTGTTTATTAGTTTGATAAAACTCTCGGCAAATTAAGGGTGTTTTCTGGGGAGGGAGTAGTCACAGTATTCGCTTGGGGATCTTTTAGAATCCAAAACTAGTGTGTAAAAAATGCTCAGTAAAGCATACACAGTGCGACATTATTGTATCCACCTACATATTCTGAAATATTTCTTTAAATAATTTAAAACAAGATGCTGTTGCTCATTTAAGTATATTCCAGTTGTTTAACTATATTCCATTTTTTATTAAAAATAAGTTTTTTAAATACAAGCTACACTTACTAAGAGGTAACTAAGAATAGAGCTGTCAGCTGATTAACACAAATCTCTTTAAAAATAACCTATTTGACAGAGTTGAAACTGCAAAAAGAAAGACTTTCATATTCGGATGACTAAATTTGCCTGACCAACTCTGCCCCCTTGTGCATATGCCTTGTGATATTTTATTATGCAATTGTATGTCTTTTGGAGCTTGAAAGTACAAAGCCAGATTAATGTAGTATACTTAATAAAGCCTGCTTTATCATGCTCACTTTCTTGTATTGTCCCCATTATTCTAGGAAGTTCTTAAATATCTAGCTCAGTGCTATGTCATATATGAATATCTCCAGCAGCCCAGGACAGTGCTGGTGGAACGTTTTCTTCTAAGACCACTACTTCATTCATATAGCATTGGCAAGATTGGCCTTACCCACATCTGTGACCATTTATGAAAAGACTAACAAACTTCAGTGGGTCTTGGATTAGGCTCTGAATAAGAAAATCATGCATTAATCACAAAATCCACTCACTGCAGCTACCTTCCCAATTCTGATTCTAACAATAGACTCATATCACCAAAAAGTATAGCAGAATAAATAGTGTGTTATAATAATGAATATTTATGAAGGAAGAGTTTTACTTGGCCTAGGAAACTGTAGGCAAGACTTCATAATTCATAAAGAACCTACTTCCAATTCCTTAAGTTTGCTAAATGCTTTAAAAACTTCAGCTGCTGACATGAGCTGACATTCTTTCTTGGTAGATGTTTTTCTCAAGCTGATTTTTAAATTGTTTGTATTTGTGGGATGCTGTAGTATGGTATAGATGTGGAGAGAGGCACATTCCTGTGTTTTTAGTAAAAGTTTAAAATTCTAATCTGTAGTACCAGAATGGAGTGCAAACTGAAGTGGAAAAATGCGAAGAGGTAAATTATAATCAAGGGAAAAAGTTAACTAGAGTAATTTAAAAACTAAACTTAAATACAGTAAGGTACTTCACTATTTTACTATATCTGATGGCTATTACTTAATAACAAATGAAAGCCTTCAGTATTCCCCATACATATAACATTTCTTGTTTTGACCCCCATCAGTTCAAGAGTTAAAAATTGTTACAATTTTATTTATCAGCTGGGTTAAAAAAAAGAAAATTCAAAGAGACACTATTCTTTCTGCTACTCATAACAAGCTAGGAACATTACAAGCAGATAGAAAATGTGGTCAAATATTGAAGCCATTTTCTGGCTGCTCGCTGTGGTATCCTGTGGCTTTAGGAATATCTAAGAAAAGTTGATCATACAGAGTGCAAGATGAGTTTGGGTGTTCATCAAGCCTACATCTGTGTTGGGTTCTGCTTCTGAACCTTTCTGTGAATGACTTTTCAGTGTTTATATCATACTTGTCCTAAAAAAAAAAAAATTAAATTCATTAATTAACAGAAGGTAACTGTGTGCAGACAAGTAGATTTATTCAAAGGTAGCGCTCCCCATCCTGGGATGGCAGATTGGCAGATGAATCATTAAGGGTTTCTGCCTCAGGAGATGAGTACCTATATATATATTTAATGTAGAACAGATAAAATTCTAGCAGATAAGAGAGATCTGTAGGGAAGCTAGATAAAAGCTTCATGTGTTTAAGTTTTAACATTTTCCTTTTTATTTATTAGATCTGTGATTCTGCCATATTTCTAGTGAGTGATGTTCGTGAAGTGTATGAATGTTGCATGATGAAAAGCATAGAAAATTTCAAACATGATAATAAAACTTTGTGTCTAACACAAGCTGTTCCAGGAATGAATTATGAGGTTAGGGTTTTCAGTATTATTTGGTGCTGGAATTTCTTATGTACTTTCTTTTATGATATGCATGGTTCAACTTTTAAAACAGTTTTCTTTCACCAGCATTGACAATCAGATTTTTGAAAACAAACTCAGGATAAGAAAATGCAGTTACTACTTTACTGTTGATAAAAAGAAAATTAAGCAATTAAGCCTACAGTTATCCAAAAAATATGCTCTACTGACTTCTGCAATTCTAAAATAGATGCATACCTTGCATTCAAGTAAGAGACAGTTGGTCATTTTGATTTAGCGATTTGCTTAATGAAATAAAGTTGGTTTTAAATATCTAGAACTGACAAGGTACAGTGGTTAGTTACAGCACTGATTAATGGATAATTATGCAATCATACACAGTGTTGATCCAAGTAGAAGCCTGGGGCAACTGGGGATGACTAATGCTGAATGAAAATCAAAGTTATTTACTTCAGCTATTAGATACTTTCAGAGAAGATTTAGAACAGGGGTTTGTTATATTTTATTTTTTGCAGAGTAGAGTAAACATAGTCATTGAGAACAGATGTTTTAATGCATTACTATAGAAATGAGCTTTGATTGTGTTGTAAGATGGTAAAATTTTATAAATATGAGAACTTTGGTGGTAAGAATGAAATAATTCATGCTTGCTCAGTTATTTAATTTTTATTTACATTTCTGGGTTTTTTTCTACTTTATCAGAAAAACTAGAAAATTACAGTTTTCCACCTAAGTCTTGCATAATCACTTTGAAGTCAGTGTTGTTTGTTGCTGCGCAGGAAATCTAGTCATGAAATATCTTTCTGTGCAAAGTATATTTTGCTATTCTCTTTATAGAGAAAGAACTAATGTAATGTCACCTTATTGATCTCTCTACTGCCTGCAGTGTCCTTACTGACAACACTATGCTGGAAATAGAAGTGATTAGTCAACAAGAACCTCCCCTCTCTGTTTTCCATTTAGGGACAAAGTAAAACCTTTACAGGATCATTACTCATTATATATTATTAAATAAAATTGATGTATTTTCCTCATCATTTCTTGGCACATGAGAGTTTTATATTAAAGGTAAAATACTAAAGAATACATGAGAGTCATAGCCAAATCAGGACATGCATACCTCAAACAGTATCTGGAGTGGCTTCTTAAGCTGTAGTTCTTACAATCTCTTCTTAGATGCAGCCGGAAAGTTTGGGTCTATCTTGCATAAGCAAAGCATAGTGGTTTTGCAAGAGAATAAAATAACAGTATCTCCTAGCAATAACAGAATTAATTACTTTCCCAGGAAGTGAGGATTACAGACTTAATTTCTTCCTGTTTCATTGAGAATTGGGACAATTGTCTTCTACACAAGAGAATGGAGTATAAAACAAACAAACAAATAACACTTCTCTTGATCTTCTGGCCTCTGTTCAGAATGAATCCATCAGGATCTTCAGGCTGCTTTGTGCAGAGCTGATGCTGACAGTCAGCAGCCTCTGCTATTGCATATTTTATTCCGTCTTTTATTCAAGACTTCTTGTATTTAAAATATATTTTCATTGTATGAAATGTCTGTCAATTCAATCCTCCAGTTTGTCAAAGTCCCTCTTTATGATAGCCTTGACCTTCAACTTATCAACTGCATCCTCATCTTTAAAACTGCTGAGAGTGTACTCCGTCTCCTTGTACAGATCACTGAAGGAGTCTTTAATCAGTATGAGTCCCAGTATCAACCCTGAGGAACTGTTGAACAATGTCAAGTGCTTAAGCACTCTATGATTTTCTTTTGTGTATATATATATATGATGAGAATATTTGTTGTCAGTCTGTCCCTTTCACTCAAAACTCAATCATTCTTTTAACCAGCTTCTAATACACCTATCTGGAATCCTTGAAATACTATGGGGTACCATGTTGAAGGCCAGTCTAAAATCAGAGCAAGTCGAACTCACTGCTGTGTCCCTGGACAAAGAGTGATCAAAATATCTTTATGAGTTAGGATTCTCATCAATATAAGCCAGTGATGAGCATAAAGTTGCCTTCTGATTTTTAGTAATCTGTGGTCAGTGTAGTGGTGAAGAAGCTGTATGTGCTTATAAACAACCTCAAAGCGCTATTACTGACATGCTAGACTGTTTGTATTTCTGTGGTTGGAAGACTTCAAAATGCTTCAGAATGCTTCTTTCCACAACTCAACTTATAACTAGTGTTTATTGTGATCCATATGACCTAGTCTTCTTCTTTGGACTGTAGTTTTTATTGGCTTGTAGCTGTTGCTTATAGAAAAGAAAATCCAGTCATAACATGAGTTCATTTTCCAAAGTTTGCCTAGTGAACTTTGGTGTCCACTGTGAATTACTCTTTAATAATATTACTAATAATGATAATCAGATTAAAGCTCATAATGAGATGCGTTTTGGAAGGTTTATCTTGAGTATTTATTTATTCTGAAGATGTGCCATCATGAATACTTTAGTAATCATTTTTGGTTACTGAGCTATGTAATAAAAATGCTATATTAGGGCAAGTTCTTCTCCATTCTTCCTGGGTAGCACTTTCTCCAGTCTGTCTGTTGTACCTTAATATTGATTGGTGACTAGTTCCATAGACATTTATTACCTAAAGAGGCAAAGCAGGTTAAATTGGTAAGCCAGAGATAAATCTGTGTGCTAAGAGTAACCTTGCCATGCCAAATCAATAATCTGTCTCAATATTTTTTTCTCTGACAGCAAACAGTAGCTAATAATCATCCTTAGAGAAGGATAGTTAGAAAGCAGCAAATATGACTTGATCCTATTTCTTTTAGCATCTGAAACATTGCATTCAACATTGTGACTTTTCTCTGCCGATTTATGGAGTTTGAATCTGTTTTGTTCTTAACTGTCCCAACTGAACTCTAAATCCAGAAAACAAACAAACAAACCAAACAAAAAAAAACCTTAAATAAGAATCACATAACGTTTTGGAATGCCTTTAGTATGGCTTGTAAAATATATCTCCCATGGATATATCAATATTTTGTACATACTTGTGTACATGTATTTATGTCTGAACATCTGTATTTGTCATTTTCATCTTATTATACCAAGGTTTATTGCTATTTCCTTGATAAAGTTAGAAGCATTTGTTCTATCTGCAAATTCCATCTACATAAGACAAATCAAGTGTCATTGTTTTTCTTACAACTTAGTTGGGTGTGTCTTGTGGTCAAGTTGCCAAATAGAGCCATTTAAATAAGTGTATTTCTTATTTTAAAATATGGCATTAATTTTTTCATGAATGGTTGACTTTACAGGGGAGTTTGACACAGTACAGAGTCCTTCCACGCCAATCAAAGATCTTGATGAGAGAACATGTAGGAGTTCTGGGTCAAAGTCCCGGGGTAGAGGGCGGAAGAATAATCCATCACCCCCTCCGGACAGTGACTTGGAGGTATGCCCTGTAGGAATTGATGAATGGTAATGATGTGGTGGTTTCTTCTGATAGAAAGTAAAAATTCTGCAAATTACAGCCTTGGAAACAGCTTAGAGCTTTTCAGAAAGCAGCACTGACACATTTGTCAGCTAAATATAACAGATCTTAGTGGCAATTTTAATGCACACATGCAATGATACATTGCTGTTCTGTGTGAGAAAGTTAAATAGAAGAATAAATTTGATTCATCTTTGCACTTTGTAGCCCTAAACTGTGGTCTTTTTTAGTTTCTCATTCAGTAGGGCTACAAAACTGAAAACTTTGTCTTCAACGTTGTCACAACTATTTTTTTTTAAAAGGAAGCCTCATGTATTATTCACCATAATTATGTTTATCTATGAATGCAGAGAAAATTGGCAATGTTATCTGGCCATAACGTTTCAAACAGTTAAGTGCAAATTTGCCTGGAGAGTAATGTCAAGCATTTCAATGAGGTGGCTCATATCAGTGAAGCAATGGTTATACCTTATGTGCAAAAACAGAGCCTTAGTGAAATTTATCTTCCTAATATACTGAGTGACAAATTAAAACACAGTTGACACATCTTAGTGATGGAGTAATTAATAGTCTTATTACTGCAGTGTTAGCAGGATAAAGCCTGACTTTGACAGGAGGAGAAAGTTGCTTAGTGTATAGATGTGTGAAACATACCAGTCGTGGCATTGAAGGAATGTGCTGTCTGTGTGTGTGTCATAAGTCTCCTCCACTTCCAGAGCAGCTGTAAGTGCCAGGAGCCTGGCCAGCTTCACTGCCTAGGTGTCCACTGAACATCTCTGGGTATTACACAGGGTACACTTGCTAAGCACTGACTCTAGGTCTCATTATATACAGAAATTACATACAGAAATTATGTGTCATTACATAAAGATATTATTTTTTTTTGAATTTTCCTACTCTTTAAGGCATTTAACTTGTCGAATGAATACATTATACCTTTTTATATTTTAGTTTTCCTGTTTCTTTTATAGTTTACTAGCAAAAACGAACACAAATCCCTGATCATTCTTTTTTTAAAATGAGAACAATCCATTTTAAATATTACTTACATTATTTATTCTTTATTTTTATTAGCTGTACAGGAGAAACAAAAAGAGCCTTGGGTCAGTAAGATTTGTACAGTGGTACCTGAGAGAGCTATTTATCCTTAAATAAATAGTAATGCTTTCTAACATCTGTGTTTTGCATCTTCATTTGGAAAACTCTTTAAAGGAAAAATAAGAGCGTGTTGAGCAATGAAAATTTTACCATCCTAACTTATTTTACCAATACATACTGTTTATACAGTGTTTCTGATGATATTCGGAGATAACCTACTTGATCAAACAATTAAAGTTTAGGACATGACTTGTGTTGATTTTGGCCCCGGGGGTGGCAGGAGGAGTGCCTTGAAGTTTCTGTGAATTTATGTTGTCCTCACTTCTTTTTTCAGCGTGTATTTGTTTGGGATTTGGATGAAACTATCATAGTTTTTCACTCGTTGCTTACAGGATCCTATGCACAGAAGTATGGCAAGGTATGTAACTTGTGAATTCTCTGTTGACTGCATTGTAACTATCTGACCTGTATGTATTTTTTATTTCTGCTATTCATAATAGCTTGAGAGTAAGTAGAGGGTAAGGCATACAATAAAATCCATTTTCAGAAGGTGGTTGTGAAAAAGCCAAGCTAAGAAACGAGACACAGAATCCTAAGCAATGTATGAGTCAGAGGCTGAAGCAGAGGGAAGACTTCCTAGAGGAACAAGGATGAGGTTCTTGAAGCCCTACAGAGATGTTGCAAGGTGATAACAGCTTTGTAATGACAATTTATGAATGTTGAGAGGAAGAAAAAGAATAAATAAATAGGAATTTAAGAAGGAAAGCAACTGGTGAATTTACAGGAAAACTGATGAATCAGGATGAATAAGTGAGAGAACAACTTGTTTAAATGCCAGTTGCAGATGTTATTTTTGACTCCCCGGTTTTTTCATCAAATCTCTGGTTCCCTTGGCTAGCTTTGGGATGAGTAATGCTGGGGAGTAAATCCCTCTACCAGCCAGAGGCAGTTGTCCTCATCTGCCTCGTCATCAGATCCAAAAGGAGTTTAGGTCATGCAGCAGTGAGCAGCAATGCAGCAGGAGAAGTGCGAAGATAAGAAAAGCAGAGGCAATCTGAAGAAGCAGGAGCATTTCAGCTGGTTGACCAGTGAGCCTCCTGTGATGCTCAGTGCAGGTTTGAGCATGGAGGAATGGCTATTTGGGCAAAAGAAAAAAGACTGAGGAGAAGGAGTTGGTTGGAAGACAAATGAGTTGCAGCAGAAATGGGCTGTTGAAAAGAGTTAAGTCTGGATAAAATGAAGAATATAAGGAGGAATATAGAAATATATGGAGGAAAAGAAAATGGGCAGGGAGAAAGATGAACACAGACATCACAGAAAAGTCCATAGGGCTCCTGCTGTGCAACTTCAGAGGATATGGAAAGGTATACTTTTTTTTTGGTATTCTTAATGTTCTTCTGCTTTTGTCACCTCTGACTAAGTATACCCATGATAATATAAATGTACAGATGTCTGAGGTGGCAGAGCTGTTCACGAATTGTGGGATGAGAACCATCCATGCAGCGGTTTGTTTTACGTGTACATGTGTGTGAGAGAAAGAGGCCAAAAAGCCCCTCCTGTGAAGCATCTTTCTGTTAATGAATAAAGGACAGAGCACAGGATGTTGGTATGCACACATGGGGATATAGAAGCTTTTCTAGGTATTGACCAGCTCAAGTGTAATTAAAACAGAGGTATTTCTTTCTAACAACATTTCTGTGTCCATGTTATATCAGAGGAGGGGCTAAATAACTTTCCTAAGTTTTCTGTCTCTTAACCTCAGATGGATTTAGATGCTGAATAAATGCATGTGAAAAACAGGACATTATAGAAATAATTTCCACAACCAACCTCCACAGTCAGTGCTTTAGAAATCTCCTAAGAGTTTACATTTTATAACCACTGATGGGCCAGTCCTCTGTGTTTCAGTAGACAGCTGTTTATGCTTATGAAAAGAGAAAGGTAATATGAAAACTAAGAGGCCCACACAAAAAGCTGCTTTTCTGGAATGCTAAGATGAATGTACTTAATCATCTCTTGAAAAAACATGCTTGCCTGTTTTGCAATTTCATAGTGCCAAATCAGCACACATTTCAGACCTCTCAAAAAATTCCTCTTCTGCTATTTTTCAAACGCTATAACAATAATGACTTTTTCAGGACCATTTCTAATTTATACCTATCAAAACAAGAGTGAAACATGAGCATGAACATTTATGTCACCTTTCAGTGTAGCCCATATAGTCACTAGAGGACTTGCTGAATTGTCCCACAGATGGAGTCATTTCTTTCATCTCTGTGATACGATTGTGCTCTTAGGATGCTTGTGTCTGATGCTGTGTTCTTTGACTTCTCACCATGTAAATGATCAAAAACTTAAAATAATTTTAATACAAAGTTTTAAAAATCAGAACACATTTTATAATCTTCAAGCACTTATACATAACTATGAAAACTCCCAAAAAATGAAAACTCAGAATATGTCTCTCAGAGACAGCTTCATAAACGTAATTTCAGATGTTTTTTTCCTTAATTATCAGTGGACATATTTGAAAAAGTCCATCTACCACTGCTTTTAAAAAGCTCATCTTTTCCGATAACTAATACAAAGTCTTTAGAAGAGTAATGACATAATAGCCACTAGTAGTAATGGCAACAAATAAAGTTAGTTTGTATAAGCTAAACATCAGCAATAGGATGAACAATCATGAAACAAAAGGAGAGGAATTATTAAAGTGGGTTTTTTTTCTGCTAATATGCAAAACATATAGAAACAGGCAATTCCTGCAGATAGTAAAATTAATAGTACTTTTTCTTCTTGCCTATGTCTATATTTTTGAGGAATTTGTTAAGAAGACTTTAGCAGTGCAGCTCAAATATATATTGTAATTTTTTATCTCACAGCTTATAGATTGAGCTTATATTTTTTTTATAGGCAGAGGTATTAGGAAAGGGAAGATGGTGAAAGTCTACAAGACTAAACTGTCTAATTTTATCAAGATGTGTTGTCTCTACTTAAATGAGATGTGTCTGAACCTAAGTGCCTAAAGAGGTTAGGCATTCTAGAGGTAAAAGATAGCACAGCTGAACCCCAGTCAGTTTGGGAGGCATGACCTTTTTAGATGTGGCCCCATGTATTTTTCGTGTGTGATTTCAATCTGTAAACAAGGTCATATTCTAGATTGAAGTCTCTTGATTGTAAGGAAAATTGAGTTGTCATGAGAATGAGGTTCTTGATGGAAATCTTGAGAACAGTGGTGTTTCACCATAGTGGTTTAGGTTCTTTTACAAAATGAAAAGATAAAACCTAGCAGAGGAAGACTGTGTGCCTGGCTGCTTTTTGACTTGTGGGTGCCCATCAGACTTTGACGATATTGTGCTTCTTTTATTTTACTGGCTAATATAAATAGGAATTGAATTATATGTTTGTTACCATCAGGGTTCTCTTTGACAGCATTTCTTGTGGTTTATCATCTCATTTGTTCATGTACTTCATAATTTCTAGTATCTAAACTGGTACATTCTATTTTTAATTATTTATTGCATTAACAAGCTTATGAACTTTGAATGGTTATATTATGACATCTGTGGCAGATGATGATTTTTGCAGCTGAGCACCAGTTGGCAGATACAGTTTTCTGCTGTGATGAACTCTTAAAGGTTTGTTGATGTGACAGGACATGTGTTAGGAGCCTATCATCCTCTGTTGAAGTTTTTGAGATACATCTTTATTCCTTGTGAACAGTGTGTATTTTTTGTTTCATTGTATTCCAGCTATTTGCACTGATTTAAGTTGATTAAGCTGAATTTTTATCTTCCTCAGAGCATTTGCATTTCTAATATTAAGAAATCACGACAGTGATCTCCAAGTAAAAAATTCAGAAGAATACTTGATGATCACATTTTGACACTTTTGATTGAAGAGCTAACAACATCAAGTTGCTAGGAATATCACTTAAACTTTGTATTTTCTAGATACAAAGGAATCTGTAAAGGGCCCCAAAATTTGCTATTGCTCACACTGTGCTTGTCCCAAAACAAGTCATTAAACAGAAAAAACTTTGCCAGGGCCCATGATGACATTCCCAAATTCGCTTATAAACATGCTTTGGTCCCCTCATACAGACACCATAGATATATCCTTCATGACTTCTAAATGTGCTATCCATTCACTTCATCATTGTCTAAGGTGGCAGTCCACTGAATTTAAATTTGAGATTCTTGCTTAGTGTAGGAATGTGTCTGTAAGCTAAAAAATGCGAGTGTTTAGCATTTCTACTTTTTTTCTTTTTCCCCCCAGGAGAAGCTGTAAGGCTGTTCTGGACAGTGACCCACTAAAAATCCAGTCTCTATTTTTCACATATTTTGATTGCTTGCTTCCTTGTTTCTTCTGAAGACAAAATCATGTCAAACGGAATCTGTCCATTTGTTCATATATCTGTCTTCTGAGATTTATATAGAATACTTTGGTCTGTTTGTATTTCTTTTCTTAAAAAAAAAAAAGATTTTAAACACATTTTACTGAAATCTGACCTTCCTGAGTGATACTAAATAGTTCTCTTTCACTAATGGATAATGGAGCTTTTGGAGTTTTATTTGAGACACTGACATGCTTTTCTCATTGTCAAAACACATAAATATTGGTTCCCTCAGGTTATTTTTACCTAGTCTCCCAGGAGGCATTCCAGTAGATGGACCAGTCTGGTACAAAAGTCAACAGACAGACAGTCTGGCTCCAATTTAGTGCCTTCATACAAATGTAAAGAAAGTCATTTGCATTCTGATATACACAAGTGCTGTAGTTGATCTTAACTCCTTTGTATGCTAGTAATATCTGGCTAAATATTATGTCTCTGAAAGCCAAAGAGTTTTGCTTTTTATTCAGAAAATCATGTCCGGAAAATTTCCATTTTTGAATTATTATTATTATTTCCTCTCTTGTGCTTGTGCAGAATAGCACAGAATACTATTTTGGCAGAAGTTGAATCTGCCTTTTATTCGTTTTCTCTATTTGCTGCGTCACTGTGCTTAAATATTTATCAGCTGCAAGTGTTTCTTGCTTTCTTTGCAATGCTCAATTCTTTGTGCCACTTGAATCAGTTTGCAACTTCTGCTTCAAGTTGAAAGACAGTATAAGGGTGATTGTCATGTTCCTCCACATTGTGCAAACATTATGAAACCACTAGACTGAGGAATCTGCTTTTATCTGTTTCTGTGCATAGATAGGACTTAATTGGCAAGAACTGGTACTTGACCTCTAATACTTGTTAAACAGTTGCAGTCCAAGCTTGGGCAAATTTATTAAAGAAAGAATTGTTTGTGATTCTTTTTATTGTGTTGTTATGAAGACTCTGTTTTATTTGCATATAGTACATTACAATATTTCACACTCGTGTATGCAAAACAAAGACATAGGAAAACTCATTCCAACAGTTAAAAAGTCACGCATAGCTGGTTACACAAATACTACTAATAAGAATATCGTAAAAGCTTTGTCACATTTATGTCTTTCAGCTACACAAGGCAAAGCAGGAAATTGTGGTATATAGTTGGTAGTTTCTGGTAAAATAAATTGGATAAAAATGGAATGTGTTACAGCATATTTCTGCATTTAAGTCTACTTCTACCCAGGAAGGAGAAAAGGAGTTGAGACTCAAATGTGTTAAGATTCCAGTCTTTAAAACATTCCAATGAATAACTTAACTCACATAAATAAAAATGAGTTACCACCTGTGCATAATGTTATGCACATACCTTTGTATTCATGGGATTGAGGTAAAATGTGTTGGGAATTCTCTTTACTATAAGTTACAAATAGGAAAAAAAGAAATATTTAGTGGACATTGAAAAAACTGTAAATGAAAGTAGAAACTAGCATGTTTGTATATAACAACATCTTGATAAAATAACTAGGCCTGATGAGGAATATAATGAGTCCAGAGCTTTTTATATTTTGGTTTGTAAGTATGTGGGATTTTACAAGTCTGTTTATGTTTGTATCTTCATCATCCCAAACAGACATTTGTATTTGCTGTGACATTCACCCAAATGGGTTTTGAATCTAGTGAATATGCTTGCAGAAGACATAGGAGATGAAGTTATTTTATTAGGCACAACAGTTTGTTTTTGCTTCTGAAAAGTAGTGGACCAGTTCAAAGGTCAACATAAAAATATTTCCTTTCACTCTCACTGGCAGAGAATTGGTCTAACTTTGGATCATTACAATTTCTTATACACTATTTTCCCCTTCAAGTCTGACTTTTTCATGCGCAAGGGTCAAAATATGTCTATGTTTCAGATTTTACCATTAGTTTTTAAGTGCTTCAGGGCAGAAGCCATCTTTTATCCTGTCTTTGCAAAGCCCTGAAATAGGAGACATCTGATCCTGATTGAGAAGCCTTTGATCATCGTACTAACAAATGATCATTTGAGGTTTTGTGTGATTTTGTTGCCAGATGGGAATATAGTGGTAAATTTTAAGTCTCTTAATCTCAAGGCATTTAGGAAAGGATTTCTAAAAACTCACTAATGTCAATCACAGTTTAAATTACAAAATACAGATTTTTTTTTCTTATTTTAATGAGGATCAAGTCTACCAGTACTGCAACAACCTTAATATAACAAAGTTAACTGAACCACACAAGCTCTGGCAGATGATTAAGATAATGCAATAACTAGTTTCCAGGTTTTAGCTGAGCATCAGAAGCTGCCCACTTGTGCATTCGTATCCTAAACAAGCGTAAGGTAATGTAGCGTGGCTTAACCACTTTCCTAGCAAACCTACCAAAGGTAAATTTATTATTTGATGATTGTTGCACACTAAATGCTCTAAGACAAATTGTCATTGCAGAGCAGTATATTTGTGGTAATTTGCTGGGGGTATGATACAATAAAGAGCGTAAAAGTCCAACTACAAATAGATACAAAAGTTTGAATGGAATCTCATCCACAGGAATAATCCTATATTTAATAATTTAAAGGAATTTTTCAGGAATATTCTTTGGGAGAAAAAAATAAAAGCGACATTTTTTCTCATTACTGTGGACCACCTGAAGAATTGTGCCATAGATTATAGACAAACTAAAGAAGACTTAGAAGAACATTTAAAGGAACTCTGTTGGATGCCTGTAATAGTATCATGAAAGAGAGACTGCAAACTCATCAGAAGGTGCCTGCAGAAGCATAGGAGTAGATATTGAGACTAGGAAAGACCAGGAGCGGGGACTGAGGAAATATTCTGGAGCAGCAGAAAGTAAAAGAAAAAAAATACATAGGTTAAAGCATAGGGAAGAGATTGATGATTCTCTAAAGTGAAATTCAATTTTGGAAAATGGACAAAGATTCACACTGGCTTTTATATTTTTATAAAGTAGCATACTAGAAATTGAAAAGACCTCTTAAATCATGCCTTCCTATCGCAGTGTAGCATAATCACCTACAAAGTATATTCTGCCATTCCCCGTCCAGTTTGGCATGATCTTGCTAAACATGATCTTCAGCAGTCAGTACAGGGGATTCTGTATTTCCACAAATTAAGATGATTTTTAGTCTACAGAAAAGCCAAGACATCAAGGAATTGTACAGTAATTGGTTAGGTGTCACATGGAATAATTTTGTTCCTTTCTGTGCTATTGTCTTGGTACATAGGCTCAGAAATAGCAGTTATTTCTCCATGGCTCATTTTTCTTCTTCCTATTAATTAATGGTTAAGATAGTTATATATTTTTATAAAATGTTAAAGGATGAAAAATGCAATATATTCTTATTATAATAAACATTTCTCTTTTGAGAAATTCCTTCTGCATTTACAGGTCTTCATTACACATAATCAATAGTTTTCCCCTTGGTCATAGTTTAGTGAGGTTATAAATGCCTTGTTGAAAATGATGTTTCAACACCCCTAGCTCCCCAAATGTTCTCACATTATTTCATCAGTCTTTCCTTGTAGTTTTATATTAAAATAACCTAATACTGAAAGGATATTGCAGGTGTTTTTCGCAAGATAAATTTTTCAAAACACTTCTTATACAATAGCTTTTAAAGTAACTATGATGTACCTAAAGAGTAATTAAGTAGTTAATCTTGTTTTCTGTCTTTTAAGGATCCTCCAATGGCAGTGACCCTTGGCCTGCGAATGGAAGAAATGATTTTTAATCTTGCTGATACACATTTATTTTTTAACGATTTGGAGGTAAGAATCAAATAAACACCTAGGTTTTTAATACAGCAGTGTTTCTGTGTATTTGTGTTTGTCAAGTGTGATACTACTTGCTTCTCCAAACCTCAGTGAGACTCTCATGAGACAGACGTAAGCCAGGTGCAGTGATTTCATGTGGAACCAGGGTTCCTCTGTGAAACCTGGGGAGAAGGGGAATGTGCACACTACTCTCTGTAGCATAGATCCTTGTTTTGTGACCATCTTGTTCCAATTGCCATGGGTTTAGAGTTGTCTGCAGTGCTTTCCAGGAGACAGACCTGTGTGTCTCCCATTCTTTCCCTTGAAGTTGTCAAAGTTTGCTTTCAATGGTTGCTATCATCTGGCCAAGAGTCATTCTTCTCTTGAGACTCTTGAATAGCCTTTCAGCTTCCCACCCCCGCTACTTTTCCTGCTCAAATAATTAATACTCTTTGTTTACTTCAAAGAATATAGTACCAAGAGAACTGTAGCTGCAATTCTCAACATTTATGCCTCTAATGCCATACAAACAGAGGACACGCTTTCCTTCTGATCAACAGTGTCAAAACCTTTTCATTAGAAATGGCTCATAGAAGAGTTTATGCTCAGGTCAACTTCTTCCCTTCTCCACTCGCTGAGAATACTGTCAATTTTTAGTGAGGGATTCCAGGCAGGAATGGCACATTCTGAAAAGGGCCAAAGTAGTATACTGAAGAATATATGGATGACGGTGATATATGGCTCTCAAATTAAACTAGAAACTTTTCAAGTCTTCCCCTGATCTGAATTGTTTTCCTAGTAGAGTAGATCACAGTGTTGCCTCCATGGACAGATGTTTTACCAGTAACCACAGCTGGAACACTTGGAGCTTTTGTTTAAAATGCCAGAGGAAGGTATCTGATGAGTGAATGCAAAAAATGAGGATAAATGAGCTTTTTTCCATCCACTGGGACTTGAATTTTTCTAGTTTGCCTTTCCTCTATTCCTTTGTTACACATAGGCAGTAGGAAGATCAGAAGGCAAGAGGCTGAGCTTCCCTTTTCTATCTTTTGCAGACCTCATTTATCCTCAGCTCCTTTCAAGTCAGTAAACTAGGATCTGCTTCACCCTATACCTGAGCTGTACTTTCTCATTTCAGCGGCGGAAGCATAAGAAATTAAAACCCTGAATATGCCTCAGCAAGTTGGTGTTTTATTGCAGTCTTAGTGAGCCATCACTTGACAACGCAAGTGGATTCAGTGAATGTGCTCCTTCTGGTGCCCCGTACTAGGGATAGATTCCAAATCAATTTTTCAAAGCATTGCTTAAATTTCTCTTTAACTGACCTTTGCCCCAGCACACTCACATTTCATGTGCCACCCAATGAACTTTAAGCCCTTCAGTTGTATATGCCCAGATTTCTTCAAGCCTGTGCTGAGTTCAAGTGGAAGAGTTCAGCAAAAAGGAACTTTGCCCTTTCTATGTATCTCTTTATTCTTGCTCGTTGCTGCTGAAACTTCATTCCTTTCATTATTTTTTTTCTTGTAGCTCTCAAGCTCAACAGTCATAGGTCACTTAAAAATCTGGATCATCACTTCTTGTATATTCTTAAAGCGTTCTTTTAATATCCTGTCCAAAAAGTTCATACTCTAGCTTATTCCAGAACTTGAACAGTGTCCAAACAGTTTTCAGTTTTAGATAAATCAAAAAATTCTGCTTGGGGATTTTCTTTGAAAATCTCGTAACTCAATCAGTTTGATTTGATTAAAAACAATTTCTGTAGGCAGCTAAGTGTTTTATAACCAAGAATTCAGCATTGGTTTAAAATCAACTCTACTCCAAGATAACCAGAGCTTCCAAAATTCTTGTTCGGCGCTAGTTATGCATATACCAGAAGACCAAAAAAGTTTCCATGTTCTTGGCAAATAAGGTATAATATTGCTTTTGTATTCAAAAGCATAACATCCTATGCCAAAATACATACAGGCATCCTCTTACTACGCAGATGAGTAAAACTGTCTGTTTAAATGTTTGCACAGTGCAAGGATATTTCTAAGTACTGAGTATTATAGTGTATCTGCATGATGACTTTGTAGGATATTCTCTCTGTCCCTGTCTCTATTTTTCTCCTTCCTTCCTCAGGAGTAGTCTGCAATGTAGCAACAGGATGCTGAACTACTGATGGTCATGACCATCAAGACACAAGGCCTTTAGTTCTTCCTGGAAGAAGTGAAATGGGCTCCTATTCAGTGCACAGATAACTTATCCTTTCATCATCTCACTTTTCTGAAGTGCTGAGCCGTCATGTCCCATATACATTCACTTGCATCCATCTACCAACCATAAATCATGTAGGTCTGGATATGATAACTGAGACCAATGAAGGCACATTTCTCTAATGCTGATTTCGGTCACTAAGTCCTCTAAGCTATCTTTTTTTCTTTTTTTCCACTCTCTTGTTTGGATGTAAGTACTACATACCAAGGGCTAGTAATAACTACCAAGTTATTAGAAGTTATCCTATGCAAAAAAAAAACCAAAACACATGCTTTCCTTTATGCAAATATGTCTTAGTACGATGGCTGCTGATACAGAAATTCCAATCTGTTGAGACGTTCCCTGCTGACCTACTAACCCATGTTCTAATCAGCCAAGCTGCAGTTTTATTTGAGGCTAGGCTCTTCTCCAGCTATTTCATTCTCAGTGTATAAATTTTAGCGAGCTTCAGAAGTATCACTTGGGAGGGCAGTTGGTGTTTTGCCATGAAAATACAAGTCTTATGCTTTAGAAAGTTCATGTGCTTAAGCAATACGTAGGGGATGGGACTAAGTTCAGTAATAACAGGAAGGGTAATACATTCTGTTCTCCATCAGGTCCGAAATAAAACCAAACTTTTCCTTCTATTTCAGTATTAATTTTAGGACAGCTTTTAGAAAATTGTTAGGGCATACTATATGCATGCCCACAAAGCAATCGGCATCTGCAAAATTCAAGCAGTAATTTGAACGTGAGTTTTTCTACTTCCATGATCCTTCACTACTCTCCAGAGCAATCAAAAAAATCGTATTTATTTAAAACAAACTAAATTACATTTTCATTTTTATGGTAAGCCTAGCAGATTTTAAATAAGATTTTATAATTGTTTTTTTCTCATTAGGAAATGGAAATGAAGGAGAAAAAATAGGCTTAAATTACAAACTACTTTTAACAGACGTTGAAGCATATATATTAAATGAGTAGCTTTGTATAGCCTGAGAAAGCAGAGTGCTGAATATCTGCTCTGTAATAACGTTTTTGTTTTCACTGCAATGAGTCAGTGTTTTTACTGGATAATGAAATTGCCATTCCAGGAGGATAATTTTATGGATGATTTGTTGATTCTGTACTCTTAAATTTTCAGAGTCTAAAACTTCCTGCAAAGAATTGACTGTTAAGTATTATTTAAACCAGCATTCAAACCTAAATCAATTTTCTGTGCACTCAGTAAGAGCAAATATATTTTATCTTTCCTAGTTTTGACCTTGCACAGCCAGTGACCCAGAGTGACATGGCTAAGCCAAGACTGCAGTTGTTATGAAAGGAACTTTACCTTAACATTTAAATTGGCAAACAGTTTGCTTTCCTTCTTCTGCACAACTGTTTTGTCTCACTCACAAGTAAATTCAAATCTAATGTTGTACCACCAGTTCCCTGTTTCTTCTGGGAAAAGGAGACAACTGCTTCAAATTGCCCAAACCATCTTCTCGTTTTTACAAAGCTTTAATCTGTTTTTGAAAGTTTGCTTGCTCTAGATAGCTGAATTTGTAAAATGTAAATATTTTCCTGGAAGTGAACAAAGCAAATAGAAAAAAAAAAATGAGAGTTAAGTAGTGGGAATTCAGGAGTGAATGAGCAAAATGTGAGATTAAATAAATAAATAAGAAGATAAGCCTTTTGTCATCCACAGCAGACTTGTTACCGGGCATTTTCAAGGCTGGAACAATACAGCTGAATGATTTAGTGAGACCAGGGAACAGAAGACGTTCATTTTTACTCATGAGGACTTCTGTGTGTTCTCCATGTATCTAGTACTTATTCAGATCCACAGGACTGATTTCTAAACTTTAAAAATTTTTAATGTTTTGACTAGTCCCAATGAAACAAGTGAAGACAATGAGGAAGTATCTATTGCTCAGATACTGTAAAATACTGAGTTATAAATTGTCCCAAAGAGGTGTCTTGTCTGATTTCTGAGTTCCTGTGCTCCACTGGGTGGAGTATCATTGCTTTTTTTTCCCAGGATAATAAATAATAAATAAAGGAACCTTTTCCTTTCTGCCTTCACTTCCTTTTTTCTTTCTCTTTCCATGTGTTATTTATATCCACATTCATCTTATTTTTAATATACTACAGCTGAAAATAATCTGTTCCTCAGATATAATCAAAATGTATTTTACCCTCTGTCCCATGCTCTGGATGTCCCTGCTGAGGCAGGGGATTTGGAATAGATGATCTCTAGAGATCTCTTCCAACCTCAACCATTCTGTGGTTCTGTGATTTCTCTATTGGGGAGAAGAGTGGTATTTTCTGTCCCTCAAACTACAGTCTGAGACATGCCTGTCTCAGAGGATTAAGCCAGATGAGCAGAGTTTGACCAGTCCATCTTTTAACATTACTAAAATTTTACATTATGATTTCTTGTATTAAAATGACATTGTATGTATTTATTTATCCACAAATTGCTAATCAGACTTTTTAAATAAAATTACTACATGTAGAGTTGGGGAAAAAAAACACTAAATTTTCATTCAGTGCAATGCAAAGAAAAGTTTGGACCAGAAATGGCATTTTTTCCAAATCAGATTGATGTTGTTTTTTTCCTGAATAAAATCTAGCAATTTATGGAAATCAGCCCTCTGCTCAGATTTGTCCTTGAAACAACATAGTTGGTAGTAATAGTAATTGAAAGCAACATAGTTGGTGACTGATTTTTAAACCTATTTCATAATTGAAATTATGATTATGTTAGCAACATTTTTTTAAACTCTAATCTCCAGACACTTAATTTAAGGTGTCTTTGAGATGTTAATTCTAGCAATACAGTGCCTGCCTGTTTATATTTACCATTGCATGGAGGCTTGAATTAGCCTATATATTAGTGCTACCTCCTATATTATCCTGTTTTTATGCTGTAACCAGTGTGCAGAAAGCAACATGTGATAGGTATGCACTTACAAAAACATTCTGGAGGGGAGTTAAAATTTCCCTGTATTTTGCAGTTTCCTGGAGTAACTTTCAGCCCTTCTGAAACCAGGAAATAGTGTAGTGACATTTTCTGAGGCTGACTGATTCTTTGAAATTTCCCAGCCAAAGTTACTTCGGTAAATCAAGACTGATAAGCTCTCCACACTCCTAGAGGTTTAACATAAATGCTTTTTGAGGTACATCATTACTAGTTTTCAGAGAGTGGGTAAATGCTGGTTAGGTGATCTTGAAACACTAGTACACTAGAGAGACTCAAAACAGAGGGCTGATAAATGCTGGCTTTTAAAATTAAAAATAATTTTTATCTAAAATCACAGTGAAATAACATATCACTTTCCTGAAGTCCTATTTCCACTCATAATTTATATGGAATAGAAAGAGTTTAAGTTTCTATTTTTGAAGTTTTCGATGTAATATAAGTCTGTCAGCGTACATAGGCTGCCATCTTCTGGTGCAGCCTGTGGCCTGCAGAGATCATTTCTTAACCTCTCTGCTGAGCATGTGGTGATCATACTCCCTTAAAATAAATTCTCATTTATGTTTTCTTTTCAACAGGAGTGTGATCAAGTTCATATAGATGATGTTTCTTCTGATGATAATGGACAAGATCTAAGGTAAAATCTAATGTTTCTTTGAAAATGATTTTCTTCAAAGATTAAATAAATTGAGCGCTTACAGGAATACATTGTATTTATTTTTACTGTATTTTGGGTGTTTGCAGTACCTACAGTTTTGCAACTGATGGCTTCCATGCAGCTGCAAGTAGTGCAAACCTTTGTCTGCCAACAGGTGTAAGAGGAGGGGTTGACTGGATGAGGAAGCTGGCTTTCCGTTACAGAAGAGTAAAAGAGTTGTATAATACTTACAAGAACAACATAGGAGGTGAGTTTAAGGAATACATTTTTTGTCAAAACAATTCAGATGACTGATCAGGATAAACCATGTGGTAATGAACTCATGCCAAATGAAATTGCCTTGGAAGCCATTTTGTGAGTAGTAAATAGAGTGATTGGATCTTCTGATATTGACAGTAATGGGAATGACAGATCCTAAATGACGCTCTTATGTGGGAGAACCAGGAATGGGGAATCAAAGCAGTGCTTCATTCAACGTGCAGAAAGGCCATTTTTCCTTCTTCAGATACACATGGATATATCTACCTCCTGTTGGCTTACTGGCTGAGTCATTTACCTTGCCTAAAGTAAAATAACTGTAAAACACCCCTGGAGCAAACAAATTGCATTAGCAAGAAAATCTCAATGTGAGAAGAAAACCTTTTATTAATGTTTTCACTTATAGACATATCAGTGTCAGCATGTTTTTAGGAAGTAATAAGAGCGAAGCTGGAGCAATATGTCCTGGAAAGTTGTGTATGAATTATAGAGACAGGCAGCCCTTCTCTGAAAAGGGAAATATGAAATATGACAGCTACTGCTCAAAGATTTAGAGAACAGAGAATGCTTACAAGCCTTTAAACATTTCTACAGCCTCATTTGAGGTGAAGAGCAGACTAACTCAAACAGGGAGTGGGCTCTCCTGTAGTTAGTGTAGTAGTATAGGACTCTCAGTCCCATTCAAGTCAGCTGAAATTTATTTCAGAAAAACTTGAAACTCCAGTAAAGCTCACCCAGAGCAAAAACAAATAGAGGTGCTTTTAGTAGTTCCTGCAGTTTTTCAGAAATGCAAAAATATTTTTCTAATAATATGGACAATGAATTTGTCATTTTATGAAATAGTTACAATTGGCTTATAATTTTCACTTCTCCTAGTTCAAGGCCTTTTCACAGGATGAAGCAATAGCAGAGAAGGGTGACAGCAGATGGTTAGATTTTACTTGCTCTGAAATCTGGCAACTTAAGTCCCTGAGAAGTGAACAATAGTTCCCAAAGAAACTGACCCGCCTTAGGCTTCTTTGCTGTCATGAATTGACTCTTCATATATAACAAGTGCATAAAATAATCTTACCAACAAGTTTACTTGGTTTATGTATGAAATCTCTTAATGCATCTAGGATTAAGCAGTTAGTTACATTTCATAACAGTTTTAACGCTAATGATAGTATTATGTCAGAGCACAGCACAGAGCAACACATTGATAGGAAGCATCATTGCAAAGACCCAGTATAGTTACGAGCTGGTACATTATGTTCAGATTTTTATTGTC
>JAUBOD010000363.1:3174347-3204673 GCA_032353885.1 Nothura maculosa | reverse complement strand
TTTGAAATCACATCCAAAATGTTTGTGTCGACTAAGAAATGTGACCATTCTTGTGAAAGGTAATACAACCTGTAGCTGCTTGACAGATTTCCAAAATTCTTGGCAGATTTTGTGATGTATCATTTATTAACGCTTAGTTTCTCTATCCACATTGTTTTATATGTCATTGTGTGAGACTGCATTGATAGAGTATTCAAATATATTTCCTAGATTATTTTCACAAGTAAAAAAAATAATGCATATCCTAAGAGTGTCAGGAAAATCAATTACTTGAATCATCCTTTCAATGAGCTGTAGCTGTCATAGACAGAAGTGGTTCAAAACTTAACCAGAGTTAAGGTAGAAGTATCACAAACATCACATTGTCTTAACCAGCATGTGGAATGAGCATCATCTGTTTTACAGCCTGTTTGCTTTGGATTCTGTTATTCCGTTACACTCAGACCATGGGGAGGAGCACTGAGAAATGGTGCCAACATCACAGAAGGGGGTGGGAAGTAAAGCACCATTTCCGGAAGCCTTTGAGGGAACTCTGCATTAGGAATTCCTTCTGAGAACAATGGGGTCACTGTTACAACTCTGTCAGGAACACAGTGAACTCTGCTGGGTAGAAGATCTCAATCGAGTTTTCATCTTGGTGATCCTTGCACTGCGCAGGGCGCAGGGCTGTAGGCTATCCTCATTCAACAGTTAATACACACAATGCTTTTCTAGTTATACGCCCTTTTTATGGACCATCTGAAGAAAAACAAGAGTGCACTAGGAATCACAGATCTAGGAATCATGAGCTTGTGAGAAGAGATGGAAAGACCTGGGGGGAGACATAGTAGCGATCCTAAAAGTATTGGAAAAGCCATTGCAGAGAGGAAAGAAATAATCTTGCTCTCTGTTGATGGAAGGTAAGACGATAACTGATGGTTTCATTGCAGTAGGACAGGTTCGATATCAAGGAGCAACTTACTAATGTTAAGGGTTAATTAAACATGAGAATCATCTCTGGAAGCTGTGAAATCAACATCAGAATATTTTTAGAATAGCTTGTAAAGAAATTTGTTAGGTAAAAATGAACCTGCAGTAGTGGAGAAAGGTCGGTTAGATGACTTCTTGTGGCCCTTCTCAATCCTATTTATTAATTGTTGTTACTGTTGTAGCTTTGTTACTTCCATATTTCTATAAAAGAGGCAAATATTTCATGGAAGTTCCTCCTGGAAACTTCCATCTAGTCTTACGTTGTTTGTGTATTGCTGTTTGACCATTTTTTCCATTGCTGTGTTGTTATTGCTGCAGATACATTGAAGTAAAGCTCTGCTTTTGTTGAAAAAATATTATTACAGTAATAGGGAATCTTTGATTCAGTGATTCGTTCACTGACCCATTCATTTTTACAGTGTTGGCAATCTCTTTATTTTAGTAGCTTTTCTGTAAATCCTAACATAATGTTTCAGAGGAAGCAGCTTATTGTCGCCAGGGGAATTAATTGCTTCTCACCAGTTTTTGCTCAAAATCCTGAGCTAAAAAAGTAGTAGTAACAATGTCTTACCATTGCAATAATCCTTTATAGAGCTTCACTATAATTTACTTGATAGCTTAATAAGTAGTGCATTGTTTTGCAGGCAAAGAGAGCTGTTTTGAGCGTATAGTGTCCAGATTTGGCACTAACATAACTTATGTTGTGATTGGAGATGGCCGAGATGAGGAGCATGCAGCTAATCAGGTAACTTCACTCTGAACCCTTATCTCATTTATCTTCCAGGAAAAGAAAGTTGCTTTGAACGAATAATGCAAAGGTTTGGCAGAAAAGTAGTATATGTTGTAATTGGGGATGGTGTAGAAGAAGAACAGGCAGCAAAAAAGGTAACCTGTCTCCTGAAATGTTGGTGTGATACATAGCTACTAATGCAAGCCTTTCTGTTTGCATTTCTGTTAGTGTTGCGCAATGGCAGAATTACAAATAATTTCAGTCTACAGATGCAAGGCAACAAGAGCATGATGAGACCGGCACTTATAGTAAAATGAACCATTTGGATTCAAGCATTTGGTTCAGTTTGGAAAGAAAGAAAAAAAATGCAAAATTATTTATAAAATAAATGAACACTGATGGGGGCAAAATATCTGATTAACTCCAAACAAAGCAAACCTAAAAGAGTGACACATCAAGAGCTAGGAAATAATCAATGTGTAGTGGTGTCCTCTAAAATCAGGAGGTTTCAGGAAAAGTGTAACAGTGAATGTGGAAAAATACTGAAAAGATTTTTGTAAACAAAAACAGATCTGCTATTTGCTGAATGGTATATGATCAGCATATAGTTTACTTTAAGAAATACATATCTGCCAAGCCATAAAGGACACAATGTACATATTCTGCAAAATTGTTTTTTTGTCAAAAAGATCAGGTTCTTTAGAACTACTCAGTTTTCTCAAGTTAGAAATTCAAGTGGAAACTTCACCAGATAACCTGTCAGTGTTCAGAAACAATCAGAGAAAATCAGTATTAATTTGGGAGTTGACCTTCCCAGTATAACCCCTGGAAGTGTGCAGAAACTGATTTTTTTTTCCCCAGATCTTCTACACAGCACAAGTGACATAAATGTGCTCGGAGCAACAAAATTAAATGCTCTATTTGTATTAAGCAATATTTACAATGTAGTTGTAATGGAAACAAAAGGCACATAACCAAAATGCTCATTCCAAATGGTTCTTTAACATAGGTACATTACTGGTGATGGGTCTTTTATAGTTTGTGCTAAAGAAAGGTGGTTGGATTGTGTACTTTATATTTTGGCATGCTGTTTTTTTTTTTAATGGTAGCTATATTGCATGAACAGATACAGATTCATAGGGATGGATGAACCCGTATATTGTAAATAGATCTGAACGGAATTGGAAAGTATATAGCTTTTATTCCATTTTGGATAATTGCTGATGCAGAATAGTGCATATACCTGCTTGTCTAACAGACACTGATAGTCTCTGAAACACAAATTATCTTTTTTTTTTTAAATAGTAATTTCTTGTTTTCTGCCTAAGAGATTTTTTTCACTTGGTGGAAAAAATGTAATTCAACTCTACTTGAAAGTAAGTGAGGCCTCTGTTAATGAAAGTTTTATAACCCTTTAAGTGGTCATTCCCTCTTTCATGAAGTATAGTAACTGGAGCAGAAACATTTCCCATTGATGTTTCACTGTATGAGATTCCATGCTAAAAAAATAATGCAAACAGCTCTCTTTAATGAGTTCTTTCAAAAACAAATAGTAGGAAAGATAATCTGTTTATTTACTTTCAGTCAAAGAAATAACCTCAGATCTATTTTGGTCTGATTTTTGTCAGTATCTTACTGGCAAAAATCATTCCAGAAACCCAGTGGTTTAAAATATATAGCTTCAAGTTGACCAGACATATGTCATATACCACCCTATGTTACTGTCTTCATTTTTCCTCACCCTTTTTCCCTTTCTAACAAACACAGCACAACATGCCTTTCTGGAGGATATCCAGTCATTCAGACCTCTTGGCTCTCCATCAAGCACTGGAACTAGAGTATTTGTAACTGTGTTCTAAAGTTGGCGCTCTGTTTTTTTTATATAGATATATTTCAAGTACACTGAATTTTTATGTGTGATTCAATGCCTCTGGCTTTACACATATGAATTGTCTTAAGAAGGGAAGAAATATTTGGAATTAAAAATTCCAAATTGAAGAATTCAGATTACTGAATGGAGTTGAAACGTTAGTGCTACGTAAGGAAGCTCTATGGTCTTATATATGCAACGTTTTTAAATGAATTAGAACTGTGGAGGTTGCTGGTACATACCAAGTGAGCCCTGACAGGAGAGAGAAAAGGACTCGGACTGACAAAGCACCAACATGCGTTTTCCAACCGACATTCCTCAAAGTGGGATATATTCTCAGCACTGAGGTTTGAACCAGACTTTAGCCTACCTAACCCAGAAAATCTGAATTGGAATGCACTCAGACTGTATAATGACAATCCTGTCTAGTCCTGTAATTTGTGTAAATTATTGATGAAAATAATTTACTGTGACTTTATTAGCAGCTGATTTTGGAAGTGGATGCAATTTTTCTTTCATTTTTTGGGGGGAGGGGAGGGAGAGGGTTATATAATATTGTCTCTTTTATAAGTTTGGCAAACAGAATGTGCATAATGATGTGTTGTGCCTTAAAGAGAAGACTGTGTTTGTGTGTAATAATGTAATTTTGGTTAAAAACTATGTAGATAAACAAAAAAAAATCTTTGTGATAGTTTTTGACATGACCAAATTTCAAATTCAAAGTAATCAAATAGCACGGCTGCACCAAGGCATTTAAGTATTTGTTGCAGTAGGAAAAAAAAAATAATAAAGGAAAGTTTGTGTTTTTATTTGGGTTCTGCATAATTCCACTGATTTTTTGAGGCAAGTTAAGAGGATATTGGAAGATTGATACTGGGGACCGTTACCTTGAAACGTGACAGCTGTTTAACACCTTGAACATCATGTCTTGATTCCCCATTGAGAGAACGAAGAGCCATGTTCATAAAATACTTAGTCCACTGAAAGCCATACAGTGACTGCATCTGCTATAAGTGAAAGAAGAAATTCCCATCTAGCAGACAGGTATTTGGAGAGTACTGGCGGCACTACTGGAAGGTGAAAATGCAATGTTACTAAGTTACTTGGGAAAGAAAAAACAGTCTTTTATTTTGTAAATACAACAGTGTTTTGGTAGTTTTTCCAAAAAAAAAGAAGTATTTTTGGACTTGGAAGTTTAAATAGCTGCTCATGCATATGAGGAAGGGAAAAAAGGGTTTTGTGAAGGTACTGAGAAATACATTCCCTTAATTTCAGCCATTTCTAATCATAATTATGGGTCACACAATGATAATTATCCTCTAAATTTTTAACCTGCTGCACTCCAGCTTTGGAATTTGAACAAGCTATGGATTGTGCCTAGAGTCCCCAACACTTTACACTCCATTGTGAAACAGCAGTATGGAACAACTACAGGAAGTGGTGCATCTTTTACTGCGGAGGATGGAAATTGCTTTTTAATCCTGTAGGTGGAGACAGCTGAGGTTCTTTCTGGTTTCTCTGATGGTGACGAGGTATAAGCAAGAGAAGGTGGGAAATGTAACCTCCACAATCCCAAGACAGGCATGGTCATGGGCAGCACTGGAGAGAAGTTTCCTCTTGGTGCTGTGAAGCTACCACATTTCTAGCAAATTTAATCTCTGTTTGAACTCTAGATCAGGGTCAAAGTTAGTTGGTAGTGAGAGCCTGGAGCCACTGAAAATCCAAGGCAAAACTCCCTTATAACTTAGTAAAAATTGAATTTCTTTGTTCTGTGAGAATTGGATATCCAAATCACCACACAGCTACCTAATAGATGATCTGTTTTTGCTGAGCAGTATTTGACTGTCACACAAAACTTGCCTCATACAAAATCATAATACACCAGCCACTTGGGTGAAAGATTTGTGTATCCAACAAGTAAAAGTGCTATGTACCTTTTCTGTATTTACAGTACCTGCCTAGACAAATTTGACATGATTATATTTTCCATAAAAAGCCATTGTACAAGCTTTGTATAATATTTTAGGTGGAAAATAAGTGTTTCTAATGTAATGGGGAATTAAAAAAAAACTTAAACAAAGCCCTCCTCACGTTCTGACATGTAACATTGCATGAGACTTTTAACATAGAAGTTGTTATAAAACAAAATGTGGTGGTGAACTAGCCTATTTTTCTTTTTTAAACAAGTGATAGTGTTATTGAAATGCATGAAGCAATATTATTTCTCAGTTACTTTTTCAGCTTTTCAGAATTCTTTTCCAAATCAGATCTAAGAACAAACAATAGCCTAGCACCATTTTTTATAAAATGTTTGTGGTGCCTTCATTGGAGTTGTGCACATATGGCTCAGTTGTTAATAAGGTACTGGACTTCCAGAGAGGGAATGGATGCAAAAAAGGAGGGAAGCTTTGCAGAGCACTACAAAGCTCTGGTTTTAATTTGAATTTTAGATACTACCATAGTAGAAGTTAATTACAGTAATAATCCACAGAAATTTACATCAAAGGAAAATCGAAGGATTTAGCTCTAAGACTTTTGCAATAAGAAAGTTCTAAAAGTTGCAAAGAATAATCTCTTGCTAAATAAAAAATTCTATATATTTTTTAGTAAAACTTGAAAATGCATGTCTGCCTCAGAGAGAGAGATAACACAGGTAAATTTTCCTGAATGAAAAATACAGAAATTTCAATACAGAAAATAACCAAGGGCAGACATATAGTCAAATCGGACAGTTCCAGAGGAGCCTAGTTAGATTAAACTGATGGTCATGTTGACATTGAGTGCATTTTAATTCAACAGTATATTAATCAGCCACTGCCTTCCCTTCAGCCTCTCCTCAACAACCAAGACTGAGCACAATGTTGTGTTTGCAAAAAAAATTGTGTAAATGAGGTATACAATATAATGCCTTTTGCTGACTTTGTAGCAGTTTTCAGTCAGTACAGTACTTACCTACTAGGCATTTGAATAGTGAGCTTGCAGAATACAGAGTCACAGAGTAGTATTCTACGAAAATATGAGATACAGCCATGCAGTTTGGTATGTAAGTAAAATGGGAAAGCAAAAACTAAAAATGACACTTCTTTTTAGGCACTTATGCAGGCAGCTAGCTCCCAGAACCATTTTATTAGCACCTAGCATGAGTAGACAGGTTTGCATCTGAAGCAGATGCAGTGTGTTGCAGGGTGAGCTTCACAGCAGAGGTGAGACCAAATCCAAATCCTGTTGTACAAGCACACCTCATCCTGGCTCAAGTGAAATCCTGAAGACAAGAAGAATGGCAGAGGATGGGGAGAATATGGATTTGGCTCATGATAGGAAGATTGTAGTTTTGCACTGTGACGTTGGATCCAGATTCAGGGTTTTGGTTCAGAAGTCATCTCTACAGCATTGATATGAAGCATATGCTTTAAATGAATATGGTATTTAGTATCTCTAAATAGGAATTGAAGTGACATGAGCCAAAAGCCCAGCAATAGCAGCATTTTGAAAATAAAATTGAAGCCAAGGGTCTCTGTCATGTATTAGCAAATTATAGTTTACTGAGGCCTACATAATTTAAGAAAATGTAAATTAAAATTAAAGCTTGTAAAAATATGTACATCTTTACTATTTCTCAATAAATACACTTGGAAATGTCATTTTTTCTGCACTATACCATGTTGTAAGATGTTTGGTTTGTGGTTGAAACCCTTAGTACAAATCATTATGGGGCCTGAGCAAGACCATGGGCTCTTCGATTCCCATCAGGGGCAACCCTGTGTCCTTGAGATTTGATACAGACTAGCTCATGTGTGCGTTGGTAAGATGTAAGCTCCAGAGGAAACTACCCTCTGGGCTGCAAAAAGTTTTCCTTACTTGAGGTATCGATATCGTTGGTTTGCTCCACATTGCAGCCTGCAGTGGTCCTTGAGGCAAAATACTGAACTAACCAATCAATGATCTAGACACACTTTCATAGCAATATTATTTTATATTCCCTTATTGATTCACTTGCTAATATACTACTGTCCATCTTAGAGAGGGACAGCTCAAAACATGCATTGTTCAGAAACAGAAAAAGATACTAAAGAACAAACAGCAATTTTGGTCAAAGCTCAGTGTTCAGAAACTTTCCAGTCTGTAAGTGGATTTGGATCTCAGTTTGAAGGCAGCAGTCCCTCTACAGTTCATTTGATTGGGCTTTAAGGCATTCACTTCACAAACAGGGTCACAAGACTGTCAGCACATGAAAATGCAACATTATAGTCTTAGAAAGTTTCACTGCAAGTGGCAGAGGCTTGGTCATCACAGTTCTGAAACTACAAGAAGCTTATAAATGCAATGTTTTTTTTTCCCAAGAGTTCACTTAAAGCATGTCTTTTACAAAGATAAGTATTCTCTGTGTAAAAGGCAACAAAGTAATGAGTAAACTTCTTTCTCTGATAAGCAATATATTAATATTGTTTATATATTGTATATATTAATGGCTGTGCTCTTTCAGTGCCTGTTATTATATGTGGTAAATTATATGAGCCATCTGCAACATCACTTAGAGAAATATGGCCGGCTGGGCAGTGCACAGCATTTTAAAAAATACTAAAAGTACATATTGATAAGCAAAAACTTTTCCAAATTTTACATCAAGTAGTTGCAACATTGTGCCTCTCAGATGGGCTTCCATGTGGCTGCAATAAAGAAGAAGAAAAAACAATGTTCAGCTTAACTTCATAAAAGTGAGACAAAAGAGAGAAAGAAAATGTTTTTCCTCTTTCACTAAGATGGTGGTGCTTGAGAAAGTTTCTATTTTCAACATCAAGATAAAAAAAGAGACATTTGAGATGTTACATTAAAAACTTTTGTCCAAGTTATAGCACAGCATTAGCCTCATACCTTATTGTTGAGCCAGAGAAATTCACAGATCTACATCACTATCACACAGGACAGGCACATTAAAATTCCCAGCAATGAACTACAATAAAAACACTATAATGATAGCAATTGTAAGTGCAGAAATAACTCTTCCTCATTGCCTTAATGCATCTAGATTTCAAAAGGAAAATGAAGCAAATTTCATAACAAAATTCAGAATAAAATTATTGTTGGCCTAAGTATTATGATCTTTATGATATGCACATTTAAGATTGACTTGTTTGATCCAGCTCCCTTTCCCCCCAACAAATAATAGATTCTGAAACTTTTGTGAGTGTGTATAAATCCAGAGAAATTGTTTCAGTTGCCAAAAGCCCTGGTATTCGGAGGACTGCTGAGCAAATCAAATAGCTCAGTAGGGGTTTTTTTGCATGTTAGTTTCTCTAGCAGGTTGATAGCTTCATTTTTCCAAGAAGCAAGTCTCTGGTCTGAAACCACTAGTAGAAATGGCTTTTTGTTTTGTTTTGTTTTGCCTTTTTTCCTCTCATTTGTAAAAAAGAGGGAAAAAAGATGAAATTGTTGCACATAATTTTTAGGTTTGGCACAAACAGAAAATCATTTGTCACACAAGGCAACATTTCTCAAATGTACTGATTAGTTGTCTGTCAAGTATCCATCCAAAGGTTGAAATCTATGTATATACTTCAATAAACATGAAGCAAAAGATCAGAGGTGCACAGGAGTCATGGGTGTAAATAATCATGTCAAGGAGGCTTCTGACAATGTACATTAGATTTTTTTTTCTGCACTGTCACTGTCAAGGAAAATGAACTGTAGCAAAAGAGCGGCAAATGGAAAGTGATTCATGTTTCCTAGGCTACTACACAACCTACTGTGCCCTTCACATAGAAGTGCACATTTTTTCCATATGAAGAAGCGCAGCTACAGCTTTTTGGAAAATATTAGAACTTGTTTACTCATTGAAACCCAAATGTTTGATGGTGTTCTACAAACCAGTGCTGATGAATGGATCATTTCTAGTCCTATTTAGAGAAAGAGTGAATCAGAACCCCTCCAGATGAGCCAGAAAACAAAAGATCGAGCCACTGCAGGGAGTCTAGTGGTTCCAGTTTTCAGATGGAGTATTGAGTCCCTAATTTTTTTTCCACTTCCTCCTGTGCTGTTAGCTTGTCTGGGTTAGAGTCTTAAACAGGGAGAGTGACAGAGCACTGGAACAGGTTGCCAGGAGAGGTCGTGGAGTCTCCTTCTCTGGAGAGCTTCAAAAGCCTCTTGGACACAATCCTCTGCCATGTGCTCTAGGTAACCCCGTGTGTGCAGGGAGGTTGGGCTAGATGATTCTAAAGGTCCCTTCCAACCCTAAGGATTCTATGATTCTGTCATCCGAGATCCTGGTCAAGAGGTCCTGGTCAATTTTTCTGAAATGAGAAAAATTTTGAAGGTGAAGGATAAGAGAATAAATGAAAGAAGAAAAAGCTCCCTCCTTTCCCAGCATGCCCATTAAGGAAGATTTCAGAAATAATCAGAAGACTTCCTGGGAAAGAATTTAACAATTGAGAGTCAGGGTTGGTTACGAAGTGAGGGTAAGTAGATGAGACCAGCAATCAGAAATTATATTTTCCGTCAAGAGCAGTGAAGGCCTCCCCTGCATTACAGCACACCCCTGACTTGTGTCCTTTGCACCCTGAACTCCTGTCCCATGCCCTCTGCAGTGCCCCTGCTGTGCCATCAGTTCTAGTCAGTGGATTTCTGCTGAGCATAGGCTGATCCTTATGCTCATTTTCATGCTCTTGTTACAGAGTTTTGTTTGTTTATTTGTTTTTTTTGTTTTTCCTCAGCCCAGCCGCAGCCCATTGCCATCTATGAATTTACTGGGCTTCCAAACAGCCTTTCAGGAGTACCAGCTCCTTTTAGCTTTTGGAAGGGGAAGAAAGAGACTCCAAACTGTGGTTCACTGTGTGGGTTACAGAGGCAAGCAAGTCCCTGCAGTGCCGGTTCCCTGTCCTAATGGGGTGCCAAGGTTGTACGATAGATGAATACACACCGGATCATGCCATAAACAGCATCCCACCTAGAAGTGCTGCTCTTCCTTCCCTGGGCCGTGCTGCAAACACTGCTCTTTTACAACTATTCACAGCCAGCACGATATGGAAAAATGGTATCTCTCAAAAGAGCGGGCAGGTAGAAGATGCTACACGCACTTGTAGAACAGCAAGGATGCTAGGCAGGCAGCCTTATCCACCTAGCAGATGCTGCCCACGAGGTGGGCAGACAGCCTTATCATTGCAGAGGGTGTATGGAAGCAAAAAAATGCTAGTAAGGCTTTTACACAAGTGTAAGCTCAGTACGATTTATATTAATAATATAAACTCGGTGAAAGAGAACAAGACTTAACAGAAGAAACTGCATGAGCTTAACTGCAAGCAGTAGTTCAGAGACACACACAGGATTTTCATGAGGCAGCCAAATTATGAAGCCAAGAGAAGTGCCAGCACATCTTAAAGCTGCTGATGGAGACCTGCCAAATTAGCTCTTAGGAGGTACAACTCATGTTCTCTGCATGTGCCTTCCTGTACATCTGCCAGTCCCATCCTGTCCCTTCTGCCCACTACCTCCAGTCAGCAGTTGGCTGGAGGGATTGCCACCTATGCAAATAGATGCATGGTATAGAAGTTTCAGTGAACCATACACTCCTCCTGCATGCCACACTTTTGTCCCCAAGACACTTTCCTTGCCCATGACCGTGTAGAAATGGTAATGTGCTTAGCAGCCTCCTGAGTTTATGCACTGTGTTTAATTTAATAGAAGGATCTGTGTGTTTAGCAGAGAGGCCAGTAATCAAAGTGCAGTGTGTGTTACGTGCTTGCAAGAGAGATTCCAGTCGTTTGGCGACTGAGCTGTTTGGTTTTAGAGACCCAGGAGGGTACTGCAATTCACAGCCACATTATGTCTGCTGCAGACAGACAATTAAATAAATTAATTCTCCAGAAAATAGTTAGCTGTTATGGTGAAACCTTAGTAACAATCAGCTGCAGTTAATTTAATCCATGGCCATTGCAGTGCAGTAATGGGCTAAAAAGGATGGTTTTAATTAAAATATATATATTTTTTTTCTCCCAGAATAAACAATTTATTTGTGGAGAATGGGCAGTATGAGCAGGCACTGAAATGGATATCTGCTGAGATAATAACATGCCAATATTCTCTTTCACTAGTGGAAGCTGCTGTCATATTCCTGACAAATAATCACATATCTCTCTGTGAAACTCGCTTCAGTGTGAGCACTGTGTTAAGGCGGGGAAAGGTCCCTGGCAGGCCTGTCACTCTCCCACGCACCCGAGAGCACTGCTGGTGCCTGAGCAAGACTGTATATGTTCTGGCGAGCCACAACGTCCTCCATTTTGTTGTGCCATGCAGCACTGCTTCCAGATGATTGCAAGGTGCCAACAGGAGGCCTATGACCATGTCCTGTGAACATCCTTTAGTGCTATGTGTACAAGCAGGTGCCAGAGGTCTGTGCTGTCTCTTACGCACAGATTTTGGGTTGGTTTGGTTTTACGGCACAAGCCACAACTGCAACACATGTTACACTTCAGCAGCCAAGGGTGTTTACCAGAAACCCCTTCGGGCATCCAGGCCTCACAATCACCCATACTTACAGTGAAACAAAACAAGGCAAAGCAAAACAGAAGAAGAAATTGAGCCAAGGGCAACAAGAGCTTGCTCAGTGCAAATGGCCACACACATGTGAGGGTTGATGGAGGAAGGGCAATTAATTAGCTAAGCCTAGTCTTCTCTTACTAACTGTGAGCTAAAATATGACTTTTACCTCAACACCTGAACAGTCTCAAAGAGGAATATGTTAACATGTGACATCTATTGAGCCATACAGCCTAGTGGCCAAATGTCAGACAATGTTGCCATGGGGCCACCATCCTGGAGCAGCATCCCACCCCATAAGATGGACACCTGCTCAGCCACCCCTTATGCCTGTCACCAGGGCCATGCTTTCTCCGAGCTGCCATGAGAGCAGCCCCAAACCAGCTCCACGAGAGCAACAAGTGCTTCCTCCATGGGATCTGCTAAACAACTCTGAGTTGGTCGCAGACCTTCCTTAGGCAGCGCAGGGTCTCACTGCCTCGGGGGTCTTAGCAGGGAGGAACTGATTGTAGGAACACGAACAAAAAAACAGCCATCAAGAACTGCTCAAATTTAAAGGTAGCCCTATAAGTTTCAACACTTCAGGCATTTTAATTTTACATTTTACCTAAGCGCCCAGGAGGAGTTTTCTCTGGTCAAACCACAGTTCCTTAAAAGCAGTTTATTTATAATGGAAAGGCTGACTCAACCTTCCCTGTAATAACCTGGAAAACACAACAGTAAAATGAAACAACAAATCATTGGTTTGACAGTAATGAGGCGCTTGCTTAGACATTTATCTGTCCTTTTACAGGGCCATAATTTTATGGTTGAAAAGCTCTGTTTTCAAGCTCCATGTCCAGGAAGAAATTGCCAACCTGTGGCCAAAACTGCCTCGTTTAGCAGATGGTAACATTGTACATAATTAATGCATTCATTTTCATTCTTAGAAACTAGTAAATGCAGCTTATTCGAATTTCCTCCTGAAAGCTGAATTTATTAGCTACGAAACATGAAGCCTGTGCCAATGGTTTCAAGAAGATTATATCCTATATTCCTCCCTTTTACTAGCTCTTTCCACCCATATCACCTGGGTGGCTCTTCCACTTGCCATAGGACACTTCAGAGCGGGTGGCAGCCTTTGCCCACCCCTTTTTCTCCTCCATATGTTTTCATGGTAAAGGTTTCTTTTGCTCTCCTGCATGTAAAACATGGCAAGGCAGCCAATTGTTAGCTGCAAATGACTTTAAATTCATCAGCTCTCCAGACCTAATAAAATGACATGTTTACAGTGTTAAAGGAAATAAGGTGTTTTAACATTAAATGAAAAAAACATATTTATGTAGTGCTATCATAATACCGCTTGCCTGGCCTTTCTCAGCCTATTCATCAAGCGGAAATCTCCCCAAGAGGTGCAGTGGCGCCCGTGTGCTGGAATTCACCCTAATTCACCATAAATAATATGGGAGAGATGGAGTCTCGCCTTGCTCCAGTGGCTGTGGTTGGGGGCACATACAGGGGACGGGTCAGGCTCCCCGCACGTGGCCCCGTGGCCATAAGGAAATCCCCTGACCATCCAGGACAGAGGCTCAGGGCAATCCCAACGGTGTCACAAGTCCTCCTTTCTGGGATGGTGGCTGCTTTCTTTCTGCCTGGACCTGTCTTCCTCCTTTTGGTGTTGTCTCCATGGTCTTAGGGTCCCTTGAGATCCCCATAGGAAGCCTCTCCACCATGGCTGGTTCTGTGGAAGCCTCAGTCTCCCCCCTTACTCCTTGCCTTGGGCTTCTTCATCTTCTCTGTCCTTGTTCAAACCCACCTCCCCAATATTTCCATTGCAGCTTATGCCTCTGGCATCCTCATGCATTTCTGGGTAAAAAAAGGTGTGCCCTGTATCTCCTGCATACCTACTTTGCCATTTAAGTCAAATTAAAAGTTAAATTAAGTCAAATGAAGCCAAGTTAAATTAGGTTAAATTAAGATAACCTGAATTAGGTTAGGTTTAATTTTGTCAAGTTATGTTAAGCTTAGTTAAAACAAGTTTATGTGCATCTCAGTGTACACTGAATACTCTGCACTATGAAAGTGGCTCTGCAAGCAAGATGTCTTTCTTACTCCTTAAATTTAATTTATTTCCATGCCATCGTCTGTCACTCACACTGCATTCACAGAAGTCTGCTCCAAGGTGTTAATGGCATGGGAGAGTTTAGCATTCTTCTGCCACATTTACTTACTGTTGGGTCCCAGCATGGCTGTGCTCATAAATCCTGCTGAAAAGAGCAGCCAGAAGGGGCAGGTGGAGTCTTAATGATTAGATTTGACAAGCAGACCTTTTTTTTTTCTTTTCTTTTATATTAAATTATCCTAAAATTGGAGTTCTCAATTCTCCCACCAGACTGAAGCCCTTGATGAGATTTCCACAGCATAGCAGCCTTAGTGATATGAAGTGTTTGTCCTCCCTTAGCTGAGGAAGCCATGTCTCAGAAGAGCCTCTCTGTGAAGGTTGCTTGTGCCCTACGAAGAAGAAAGGTGCCGTTAGTTTCTTTTAACACATAGGCCCTAAGTCACCTATGTGCTTAAGGCACAACATGGCAAGATATGACATATCTTAGATCAATACCATTGCTATTTAGCTAATTCCCACACCTATTCTTCTCTAGCCAGGCCTCAGCGTGGCTTATTTCATCCTTGTTGGACTTTGCTGCTGCATGTTAAGAAGGGGGCTCAGATTATTGCTAAGCAGACAGAAGTAGATGCTAAGGCTTTTATGTGCCCTGACCACATATGTAAGAAAACGCAAAGGACTCAGCAGTGGTGTGACTTAGCCCTCACAGGTACCAACAGACATTTTGGAAGTCTATGGAAAGAAAATAAAACACAGGCAGAAATATCCCCCTTATTTTAAACAGTTGGCTCTACCATGCTTACTGCTATAGATGCAAAGGTACTGAAGGTGTCAAGCAAACTCTACTCCCTTTTAGGCGATTAAGCTGGTTGAGCCACCCTATGGTCACAGTTATTAGAACTATTACTACAAAACAGTATCAGAGATGCTGAAAGAGATCAACAGAAAACTGCTACTACTTTGCTTTCTTTCTATCTTTTCCCTTTATTCTCATTTTCTCCTTATAGATGGATATTAGAAATAACCTCTTGCCTTTTTCCATCCAGAGCAAGGTGAAAGTGAAGACATTACTGTTCAAAACCAAGAGGAGGATTGCACACCATTCAAAAACCAAGGAGAATAGAGAAATAATAGAGGCCAAGAGAGAGAGTGACTGGAGCCAAATAGAGGCTCATAGTGATTAAGGATATATAAAATTATTCCATAGATTTTTAAGTCTCAAATAAGGCTTAAAAAAGGCTCAAATTAGATTTTTAAGCCTCCAAAAAGGCTATAGACCTGAGTAGGTCTATAACAAAAATAGGTTCTTTTTATTAGAAAAAGAAAATGAATGCAATACTGAATTTGTATCTGGAGATTAATCCACTTTCATGGATCTAGATAATTGATGTCTTTAATTGACCTCTTTCCCTTCCCCCTTCTGTAAACCATCATCAGACTCTACTCTGTGGCTTTATGCTAGAAAATAGCTGGAAAACTTGTGGTTCCTTCCTTTTTCTTTTTCTTGCTTCCTTGCTCCTTGTTTCTCTTTTACCTTCCTTCTACTGGCTGTCTTTGCTGAAGGCTAATTTTGAACTGCCTTATACCTCCGCAGGTACTCCTAACATTACTGTATTTACTTGTACCAGTAGATCTCAAACCAACAACTCCTGCATTAAAATATGCAAAACTACTGACACTCAACACACTGACTGCTGAGGTTAAAAATAGGTGTTTATCTCTGCTCTTGGGTCTCCACAATAGTGATGCAGCCTCAGGGGTGATGAAATAAGACCACAGACAAAGCATCTAGCTTTAGAAAGCAGTCATTGCTCTACATATAGCAAGTCTCTCCGAAAAGTTTTATTTGAGAGAGGTATATAAAGAAGTAATAGATAAAGTAATTTTGGTGTATTTCCAAACTAAAACTGGGTGGAACTCTTTCATTTGTCACTACCTTTGATTCCAGTAGAGAGACGTATCATAAAAGAACCTTTTGTCATGATAAACAATTCTATTATATTCTAGTCTTGTAAGCAGAAGTCTTTTTTACTATTAAATTTTCTTTATTGATTATCATAGTAGTAAACAGTCTCCTTGAGTGTTTGTGTAGTGTGTTTTTTGGGAGCTTTTTTTGGGGAGGGATATCAGAAGGCAGCTCTTCTGGAGCTTCTCTTATTGTGGATTTTAGGATAACAAAGGGAACAGAAGAGAGCTGTTGTCACACTAATGGGATTTATTAGAACTGACTGTCAGGAACAAAATGAATGTGTTGACATTTGCTTTGTTAATAACAGTAAATTGAATAACAGAATGTGCAGACTCTGGAATCTGCTGTTGGCTGATTTGCCTCTTTCCTGTTTCTCTATCCTTGTATTTGGTCCAAAGTTCCTCAGTGGTTTGTCATTTTATGAATTACTTCCCAGCACAGAGCTTTTCTCATGGTCCATCTTACCTTTACATGGCTGATCATATCTCTGCCCTTTCACAGTATCTTAGTGTAATATAACATTAATGGCTGAATGGGAAAATTCATGGTCACCCATGTATTTTTTGATTCTTCAGTGTTGTAAGTCTTATCAAAGGAAAGCAGGCCTCCTTGTTTCCTAAGAAATGTAGGCAGATTCCTTCTGTTATTAGTCTTAAAAAGCCAAAAATCATTATGGCAATTGTCCATTGAGAGACACATCTCTAACAAAAGAAAAAGCATAGTGATGAAAGGAGCAAAACAATGATTCAGTGGTGGAGGTACAGAGTAAGTTGCTGAGAATGCTCTCCCCAAATTCAACTGTCCTTGGGGGTTTTCCTGCTTTGAGGCTTTATTGGTGCTTTGCAATCAGGAATTAGTACCATTCCATTTTTCATCCAGAAAATTTCCTACCAGTATTTGTCAGAACTTAGATACAGAATTACACATGGAATCACTATGTAAAGGTTGGATGGTAGAGGTTGAAAGGGATCTCTAGAGATCATATAGTCCAACCCTCCTGCTCAAGCAGGGACACTTAGAGCATCGAGCTCAGCGTGGTATCCAGGTGAGTTTTGAAGATCTCCAGAGAAGGAGACACTACAACCTCTCTGGGCAGCCCATTGTGTCACAGGAAAGAAGTTCTTCCTCATATGCAGATGGAACTTCCTGTGTTTCAACTTATTATCTTTTGTAACTGGCCACCATTGAGCTTTCCCCAGTCCCCTTTACATTCTACCCTCTGGCATTTATACATATTAATAAGATTCTTTCTCAATCTTATCTTCTCCAGGCTAAATAGGCCTATATTGTATATTTTATGAAAACCCATACCAGATCTTTGTGGACCAGGCTTACCTGAACTGACGGTAATGGTAATTTTTCTTCATCTAGAAAAGAAAAAAATATATCATGCTCTTTCCCTCAAGACCACACTTGGCAGTCAGAGTTACATATCAGCTCTAGCTATTTGGAAATGTATATTTCAGTTGTTCTTTCAGTGTTATTTGTTAGGGCCTGCGTGGCATTGTGAGGAAGGAAGTAATATGGCACGTCAAGACAGGGCAGTAGTACCTGACACAGTGACACTGTCGTGCCTTCATTCTACTCCCACCTTTCTACTTTACTACTTTTACTTAATAGCATTTATTTGGACATTCAACACAGATCTTTGGGGGCTCTAAGACATTACTTAGATCTTTCTTTCCTTCCCCTTCCTTGCTAGTGAAGTTATCCTGTTCATGTAGCATTTTTACAATTGATTTTGTTTCTAATCTCTCAACTCCTGTCTAGTCCATTTGGTACCTATTGTGCACCTGAAATTTTTATTTTTTCTTTTTAATCCTAGCTAAGCACTTCATCTATTTTAGTGTTAATTTTTCCTTTAAAAAGAATGCTAACTGTTTCTTTCTATTAATGTGTTTGCTAACTCCTTCCTGGCAGTCGAGAACATTAGATCCAGTGATTTAGACAGTATTTAAGATGTCTTATTGCGGCCCTTTTTGCCTAAGTTTGAGAGAGGCCATATGATACCTTTTAACAATGGTTGAACAAGTTCGGAGGCAGAGAGATTAAAAACTACTGTGCCTCTGAGTTAGTCAACCTTTGCAATTTCTTGGACATCTCACTAGGATGTGGCATTTTTGAAACCGTGTGAGAAGATTACACTGAATGGCCTAAGAGGTAGCTAATGTCTATGAGAGTTACTTGAGAAAACCTCCTGGAATTGCTATCTCTGAAGCTGACTGTCATCCAATAAACTGAGATCACACATGTGTAACATTACAGAAGTGTCAGCACCCCAGAATACTAGCTGTAGCTATGTTTACTCAGAGTTGTCTAAGTAGTCTTGTAGCCTGCTTGAGAGCTGAGGGAAGACATGTGCATTGTAACATTTGGCCTCAGCCGGAAGGTGATGACTTCAGTGATGGTAGGCAATCCAATAAGTACATTTGTTGTTACAGTACGCCTCTCAGCCAGGCAAATTCATCTTTTTCAAGCCAAAGTTATGTCTCAGAAAGATCGCATAATTCACTAGCAAAATAGACCAGACCTATTGTTGCTTGCAGAAGTAACAGAAAGCTTCTTCAGAGATGACAGCAGTGTGGTCCTAAGAGTTTGCAATATAGATCATGGGCCTATTCCAGCCCTCAGCATGTTAGAGCATGCTGCAATAAGTGAGCAGATAGAGATCTCTGTAACTTTATCACCCCGTGTTTAACAAGACAACAAGTTGGCCCTTTAGACGTTCCCATGAGACATTCCATAAGACCTCTGGAGCCAGGACTGGATTTTCAGAGAAGCCAGGAAAAAAATACAATATGTTCACTGAAATAGTTTCCTTTCTACTGAGGTCATGCACTATTGAGAGTAGGTAATCCAGCTATCTGCAATATATGTCTGCACTCTCTTTGGCTTAGGAGAAGAACCAAGGTTCCCATACTCTGCCTAGTAGAGAGGCTTACAGTAAAAAAACGTTACCATCATGCTTAAGCTGTGGCCATGCCTTCATTTAGATGCCTGTTCAAGACACAGATCTTCTCCATTCATTCTAGGAGAAGTAAGTGAAATGGAGCTGGTGGGCAATCTCATAGGTATCTGATACCCTTAAATTCCTTGGACTTCAGCCATTAAAATAGTAGGCTTAGTCATAGCATTATTCACAGTAGTTGATGGTCTCCAGGAGACTTTGCCAGTGCTATTAGCTCTTTCAGCATACCTCAGTTCAATTGATCGGGACCATCTGTTGTGCTGTGGAGTGACGTGAGGCAACGTATATTCAGTTCTGAAAACAGGATACTGCTGCATGCTTCTCTTCTCTGAAAGCTTCTAACTATAATGACATATGAAGTCATTTATTTTACTCAGCATCTTCATAAAAAGCTGGCAAGAACAGCAAAATGGTGTGAGCTTCAATATGTGCTATTGTGGCACTACTTCCAAATGCCTTTAAAAATGCATAGATATTGCCTTTCCCAATTCCCAATTTTTTCCCAATCTCAAAAAATTTCCCAATCTTTTCCCAATTCTCAATGCACTCTTGCATTGTGAACTAACTGAAACTGGTAATAGCAGAAATCTGAATGTTCTGAACCATAAGATAGAATCTCTGTTTTTATGATGTGATCAACTTTGTAACATCTCCCTCAGTGGGAGGCATTTCTGTGATTCTGGGATGAATGCTTTACAATCTCTAGATCCTTTGGCCTCATCACTGTTCAGTCCTTGACACAAACAGGTTAACACAGATGGTAAGGAGGTTATGACTTTTCATTTTGGCAGTAAAACTCATCTTGATAGTATGTTGCTCTGGCTTATGTTATTGTGAAATACTTAACCATCTTAAAGTTCCCCAAAATAACCAGAAGCACTGACTAATGCATCTATTCATTTTCTGGGCAGACTTTACACAGCCTCAGAGAGAAACATTAGTGATGTTGGTCAGAAAATGCAAGTTCTCTTTCTCAAAAGAGATTTGAACTATTTTTGGAAGACTTATGAAAAAAATATAGGAAAAGAAAGGGACTGATAAGAACACAAATCCAGAGATAAATTTATTGGTTTTGAGAAATAATTCTAGTAAGGAAGGATGTCATCAAGATTTTTTGGTTGTTGTTGTTAAGGAAATGAGAAACTAAACATGAGGAACTTAAGAATATTTTTCATTTCTGTCTTTTTACTGAAAAACTGAGAGACTGTCTGAATTGATTGTTTGGAAGGGATGTGCGGGCTGAGGCAAGTTCTTCTACAATGAAGTTCCATGGGCAGAATAAGGGCAAGGCTTCCTCCTTGGCCAAAGCAGCCTGGCTGAGGGGACTCTTCCAATTTCATGCCCAGGGAGTTCCTGGGATAGGGCAGGATGAGAGGGGACGGGCTGAGGAGAGTAGCTAAGGGGGAAGAGGTTGATAATTGTGGCCCTTCCTCAGTGCTGAATTGCACCAGGGTGCAGAAGGAGGTCTGAGGATGAGAACAGGTTAGGAGATGGGGAGGGAGAGGAAACAGAGCAGAGCAGTTCTGAGCAGCGTGGGGACAGACCAGAGACTGGGTGAGATGAGCACGGCAGCTGCTGCAGTAGTCCCACGTGTGCAGAGTGTATCTAAGCCTCAGCTGTGCTCAACAATGCCTTATCCAGGCGTAGGCAGCCACAGGGATGGAGAGCACCAGCTTCCCTCTCCTGCTCAAGAGTGATGCTTCCCAGAGAAACATCTGCTCCTCCTCCTGAGGTGAGCCCCTGGGAGCAGAAGTAAGCTACTAGAAGTGTCAGATAAGAATATTGCAGTTGTTATTTCTTGCAATGACTTAGCATGGTGAACTGTGCACATTTGCAGCACGCTATTTCAGCATGTTTTTGCAGGTCCTGACATGATCTTACCAGCTATGCTGGTGCAAAGCACCAGAAGCTAAGGTTCCAGCAATTCCTGGTCACTGTTGTCCACACACAACCTGACAGTTGTAGTAAAGCAAATGCTGCCCTTTTCCCGGCCATACACAGGCTATTAATGCCAAGGTTGTGCTGCTGTAGGGCCAGTATCAGTGGTGAGACACTGCCACCTCCCGACACAGGTGGCACTAGGCTCCGGTCACCCAGGCCGGGCGGCAGTGCTGACTTGTGTCCACATCTCTTGGGGATGATGCTGGGCATGCAGTGGGCGCCAGGGGATGATCTGCATGTTGTTTTTGTTGCACGGGGTTTTAGAAATGTCACCACAGGGAGGCAAGCAGCGAACAGCGAAAAATCACGCTCAGGGCTACCTTAGTTTAATGGGCTGTCAGGAAAGCGCAGCGAGCTAAACGCATCATTGAGCTAAGTCCATAAGCAGGAGGAAGCTTCAGCATGAAAAATTAGTTCATTGTCTACTTCTGTTCCAGCCTGCACAACTCTCACCATGCCCATGTGCCTTGTCCCAAAGGAGGCAGGAAGGAAACAGCATTATTTCTTCCTCCAAAATAATCGTCTATTCTAAGTACTGGAAATTAGCAGAAATGCATGCACGTTTATGGTAGCTGCAAAGAATATCCCTGAATGTCAAGCAAAGAAAAGCTCGAAAATGCAGCTCCTGTCAAGAAGAGTGCTCGCACTTTCTGAAGTGAAGCTGGCAGACAGACAGGGGGCACATCTGCTTTAGCTATCTGGAAATATTTGACTTTCTGTGGGCTCCTGTGAAAGTGCAGTTTGAGTTAAACCGAAGGCCAGCAATACCCCTGCAAAGCACCAGGGGTCATTGCACTCATTGCATTTCAACCTTAAACCGTCTCCTCCGAGCATTAGCAGTAACGCCACCTCTCCATCTCTCCAGTCTGATCGCCTGCAATGAAAGCTGGACTGCAAATAAGGCTGTGTTTAGACAGGACAGCGGTGGGAACTTTGTGTGAGTAAAGACAGGAGGATCTGTCCCAGAGAAATGGCTTTTCAGTGGTTTACAGTATTTGCCTGTAATTATATACATTCCATGAACAAATCGTGTCCACTCATTTATTATCCACACTAAGCAGTGCAGGAGGTCTGGTGCTGACACATAGACACGTGTCACTCACACTGCCTCGGACTGGACACACAGGCAACAGTGTGTACCTTCTCCCATCTTCACAGATTAATTATGTTAATGCAATATTGAAGGTGGCCACTTCAGGAAGAGAGGGGGACAGGACAGAATATGGGAAGAAAATTAAGCTGAACCACCTATCCACACAAAGTTGGAATAAAATACCCTGAAAGGAAAAAATTGGCCTAAAATTGCCAATTTTTAATTTCTGCTGAAATGAGGACAAAACAGTGATAGATTTTCTTCTTTTGATATCAATTCTTAATTAAAATGTAAGTAATTCTCTAGTTGGTGAAAGCCTGCTCTAAAAGACATGGAAGCCAAAGTGAAATTTTCCTGGGCTTTGGATCAAGCCTTATATGTCAACTGGATTTATTGGTCACGGGAGTGTATCCAAGGAATAGATTGCTTGAGTTTAGATTACCTGGAGTTTGCTTCTGGTTAAAGCAGGCTACAGATCTAGTGGATGTGCCCATCCCATTTTCTCAGCCACTGTGAATGTTCCTCATGTTAACTGCAAGACCTTTGAGGCCCAAGATCCCAGAGAAATGAAGGTACCTGTTTAGGGAAAGATACAGGCTGGGCACACACAAAAATTTGTTTCATACTTGAGAGAGAAATGCAATAGAGGTCAATGAAGTGCCTGGGACAAGGAACCAAGCAGGACCTTTGTCCCAAAGCTAGAAAGCCCAATTGCAAGAAAGTTAACCCCTTCCTTGAGTACCTTCCACTACATTTTTTGTGGGGCATGGAGGAAGGAGGCAGGCTTTGTGGGGAAAGGATAGATCACTCTTCTGGCACATCATTTTTTTTTGTGAAAGAATACTTGAGAAATGGAGGGAGATCCTTCAAACCCAATGCATATTGAAACCTAAGTGTAGGTGTTCTGTAAGCCTTAAAACTTCATTTGCTGTATCAGGTTCTGGTACCTCACTCTATGTCCATCCAGTACTTACACAGATAATGTAGTCTGAGATCTTTTACTACACTATGTCAGCACTCACTTGCTGGCTTGTCTGAAAGTTTTTCATCATCTTGGCCAAGAGTTTCCATTTTCTCTAGCCCCCAGAAACATCAGGCAACCCCTGTACAATTTATTGCAGTTTATAGTTTTTCCACATGGATGTCACTTCCAAAATATTCATTAGAAAAATTAGTCAGTTACAATAAATGTTAGATTATTACAAGAAAACGCAGTGACTATTTATTAAACATCTGCATTTTTTCAGCATCACTTCATAATGGAGATGAGTCTGAACTGGAACACCTGATCTAAACCCTCTTCTGACTTTTGGAGAATTTCAGATCCAAGTTCGTTAGAGTTGGGGCTGTCTTCATTGTGAGTCTTCTACAGCACTGAGCACATTGTTGGCACTTAACAAATAAACAATAGTAATCCAGATCTGGACCAGGAATTAATGGCTGGGATGTATCTGTACTTCATAAAAGAAAAGCATACATCTTGCACATTACCCATGCTACATCCTGATTTCAAATGCAACCACTTTCTTTCTTCTACAACCATAAAAGATGGGGTTTAGAAAAAGCAACCTCAAGCCCCACAGCTCAAGGGGCTGCTGGAGAGCGAGTGACAGCTGCACCTGAGAGCACATGGGAAAGGTGAACACACGAGAACATCATTGAATTCCTAGATCTCAGCATACCAGCTATTCCCAACTTTTAGCAAAGACAGAGGAGAGGTTTACAGAGATGTTGCTTCATCATCAGACTTCCCGGGAAAGCAAGCACCTCCATGAATGAAAGGAAGTTTTGAAAATTGGGATACCCACTTCCAGAGCCTTCTTAATAGCATCATGGTTGCTTTGCATGGACAATGGGCTCAGGGTTTAGGCCTTCGCTCTGAATTGTTCAGATTTCTAAACTTCATCAAGAATGACTGTGAAGCATCTCACATCATCCACCCTTGAGACAGATAGGAGAATTTACTGAGTAGCGATAAGCAAAAATGCAGTAGTACAGTAGCATTTATTGCAAACTGTATTGTTTTGATCCAAAAGCTATAGTATATTTTCTTTAGCATCTGCTTTTGAATATTTGGCCATCTCTGTGCTTCACAGTGGAAATGAAGAAATGTTGAAAAATTCTGGCAGTTTGCAGAGAACAGAAGTAGAGAACATAGATGGAAAAGTGCTCCAGCAGAGGTGGAGTAATGGCAACTGATATGCAAGAGGAAGTCACAGGAAACAATGCAATCTAACTTGTTCCAGCTGCCTGAGCAATCACAGGGACAATGCCAGATGTAATATTGCTCTGGTTAGCATGAGATGAAATGTGGGATAGACTCCAAAAATAAGGAGAGGGAGAAGAGAAGAAGCAGCTTGTTTGTGAATAAAAGACTAAACTGTTTGGTTGCTAAAATACACGCAAATGAGGTATTCCCTCCCCCTGCCCCATGTGCAAATCACATCTAATCTGGGGAAAAGACAAAAGAAAAAAGAAAAATCCCATTTGTGCTTATGCTGATTTCATATGATAAACACTGGAGACTGTGCTGAATGGGGAGGAGAGCTTAGGGAGTGTTATTTTGGTTGTGCAGCAATTGAGTCCAATGTTTTAACAAACTACTGCTGCTCTGCTTGAGAAACTGCATTTTTAAATTGTGAATCAACTGAGGCAATTCACACTGGGAAAGCAGTTCGGAAAGGCTCTGTGGTAGGTGTGAGGTATGGCTACAGTCTGTTCCTCCCACCACTACACCTGAGCATGGACCAGCTTGTCTTGGGACTAGTTGCCTGAGCTAAAAACAGACTGGGATTATAGAAACTCTGAGCCCATCCTATGTGGCCAAGAAACAGAAGAGCTAAGCTTCTGCTGAGCTCTTTTCTACCGATACTTAAATCTAAATCTCTCTCATGGCCACTTAGTATTACACTGAGTCATGTCTATGAATGTTGAGTTTTATCTCCTCCAAGTCCATTTAAAAGATGATGGAAATACAGAAAAATAAGGTAAATTAGGTTGCAAAGTCCATCTCATCAGCTGCCTGCCGTGTAGAGCAGAGAGAGCAAAATTAAGAGTATGGTCATCATTTTCAATACTTCTCCAAAGAGCTTTGCAAAATAACCCTCTCAACCTGCCTTATTTTCCACAGTACACTAAAAGCCACCTAAAAGTCTTCCAGTTTTACCTTGCTGAGCTGTCCCCATGAGAAGGAGATCCAGTGGCTAATTTGCTTGAAGGAGGAATTTAGTCTATATAGCCTGCCAGAGAGAAAAGGATGCTATTTTGGCTCTACTACATTACAAAGTGGTTTGGTAATGATTTATTTTAATTTGTTTTAAATGAAAATGTGAAGCATCATTATCTCTATTCTACTAAAAAAAAAGTCAAAAGTGATAAACTATCTAAATGAATTCAGATATATATCCACTCTGGTGCGTCTCAGCAGCAGGTTACCACTCAGCACTGTTCTTAGTGAGAGAAAGGCCCAAGTCGCCTGGCTTTTCAAAATGGTGAAGTAAAGGCCAAGAAGCAGAGTCAATCCTTCAAAGTAACAACAGAAGGACTTTGACAGGAAAATCTCCAGTCGTTTCACTGTTTCTGTACACCACCATGGTAGTCCTTCCTGAAATCATGTCCAATTATCATATTCTTGTTAACGTTTATAGAAGTTGCCTCATAATGTGGCTGTGACTTCCTTTCTGCACAGCTACAGCCTCTTTGAGGGATAAAAGCTGCTCCTTTCTTAAAATCAAAATGCCATCAGTCTTACAAGTACCAGATCCCTGTTGAGTTCTCATCACAGAAACACTTTACATTTATCACCTGGCATGTGCCACCTCTGTGCCCTTTTTCCCAGGAACACCAGTTCTGTGAAAATATTAATAAATGACAAATTGCATTTGTGTAATCCTGTGAAATGTTTTGACTACTAAAGTTGTTCCATAGCAGTTCATTAAAGGACACATAAAATATTTAAGTTTACATTTTATAAAAAGATCGGGAATGCTCTGGCTGATAGCTTTCTTTCTATTGAGCATCTGTTTCCCATTTTTTTAACAGCTTACAGCAGTGGTTGGCCAGTTCCGTACTAATAGTTGATCTTAACTGGATCAAAACATTGTAATTTCTTAACAAAGGTTAGAGAGTGTCCTTCTAACACAGCTTCCTATGGCTGCAACCAGCAGTGTCTGCGCATCAACATCTGGTTTCAAAATATTAAAAATGATAAACACTTCTAGATATGATCCATCTGGCCTCCCAAAATTCTACATCTGCATAATTTTGCTTTTCTTTCAAAAGCCAAACACAGGCTTAGTTTGGCCCTATTACATTAACAAAGAGTACTCCTCCTTTTAAGTTTGGGGGAAAATCTGTGGTCGAAGTGTGTTGGAACAGGCCATGCGTTATCTGTCTGACTGTTGTGTCTAACCTTGGCTTTGTTAGCAGCCGATAAACGGAAATTCTTTGCTTGGTTAGCAAATGGTATCTGCTTGAATCAGAGAGGGAGGCTACAATGAAGAAATCGTGATGATCTGAATGAGCAGCAAAGTTTGCAGTCCTGGCTGGAATAAGGCTTTTGAGAGCTAGCTGCCTGCTGTCCATCTGCGTTTTGTCAGTCACCTCAAAGACAGCCCCAAGCCTGTGGGACTGCTGCCCGGTGTAGATGCAATCGCTGTGCATGAGTCACGGCTTCGCTCCAGCGTCTCGTGAGGTGCCTGCTCCTCTGCTCTGCCATCCTGCAGAGACCTCTACGTGGTTGCAAGAGTTGGGCAGCAGGACAGGGACCACCCCATTCCCTTTTGGCCGGAGAAACTTCCTATGGGATGGCTGCTGCCGCTGTGACTAAACAACCCCGGAATACTTCCGCTGGCCTCTCTCCCCTTCCTTTTCATTTTCCATGCCAATTTAAGGAGTTGTGTACTGTAGAGTCCCCGACTGCTTTACCCAGATGGGAAGCTGATTTCTATTTCTGCGAGCAGAGAAATAACAAGTTATTCTGACTTAGCTAGCTGTGGTTAGAGTATGAAATGTCACTGGTTTCATTAGCTTTTGATTAATGATATTATTTAGTATTCAACACAATGCATATAAAGAAATTGGTGAGCTTAATAATATTTTGCAAAAATTAATAAAGGAATGTGAGGTTAGTATTCAAATTTCAAAGGCAGAATTTCATCTTCTCATTCTCCCTTCTCTCAGTGGTTTCATTTATGATTGAATAGTGTTTTTTCCTGAGCTTTTCAAAAACTTAGTAGGTTCCAGTAGGCTCTGAAGGCAGGACACCAAAAGAGCTTGGCCCCCTGCTGAGGTACTCCAGCTTAAAACTGAAGAGCCAGTCAAGGTGGGAATTAATACTTCTTTCATCCTTCACAAAATAACAATATGTCCAGGATCATGTGCACACCCTGGATGGGATAGTTGATCTGGAAATCATGAAAATGCGAACCACATGGGCAATAAAGCCAGTTATAGATGTTAATTACTTTATAGAAAAATTTCTTGTCAATCCAACCAGTTAATTATTTGATTTCATACACATGCACATTAGTTGAATGCACTTCTAAACTCTGTTTTGAACCAAATACTCTAAATATTACAGATACACCAAACAGATTCCTAACATCAAATATAATTTCTCATGATATATGTGGCTGCTGCTTGTATTTCATTCCAGGTTCTGAAGAATGGAAGCACAATCAGACCTTATAGTAACCTGAATTAAGCAAGCAGCACATATGCACTGAAATAATGTATGGCACTGTTGCTATCTCTTATATATAGGGCAGAAGGTGTTCTACAGGCTTGGAAGAGACAAACCATTATGAAATGCTGATAGTGAACTACCAGCAGCTAATGTAAAACACTCCTACCACTCATCAGCAGCAGCCATGAGGGAGTCAAGGAACAGAAAGCAAATCTTTCCTTTCTTTGCTGAGCTGTGAAGTAGCTTCTTTTCCTCATTCCCAACTTTCTTCCATTCCCCTCTCCTATTTTGATAGGAACTTGAATGAAATTTGCCTTCTTTCTGAGAGATATGAAAATTTAATCCTGATAATAATTCTCGTTTCCAGCCTAAGAAGTCAAATGAGGCTTTGCTCATCAGTGAAAGAACTTCTCAAGAATGTGTAACTGTTGTCTTGGGTTTCTCAATAAGCTTGACCTGACAAAGTCACGCATTACAGCCAATTCAGCTAATTCTCCACACCACAAAGGAGTGTAATTAGTATGATCCAATAACCTCATATTCTCAGGGAGGCACAAGACGTCATCATACCCATCAAATTTGAGTTTCACTTCCCACAATAAACAATTTTTTAATGTTAAGCTTTCCTTTGTTCCTCCCTTGTTTCCTTGCTTTCATCTCTCCAAAATTATTTCTTCTTCCTTTTTCTCAAAAAGAATATTTTCCTCCTTCACAAAAGCAATATCTTTACTGTGAGACAAATGAGTACAAATGATTAGACAGGAATGGTTATGACCTTTTTATTTCCCACCATCATTCTTTCAACTGAAGAAAGAGAGCTTTGAAGATATATAGGTTACTTTGTTTATTACTTTATTCAAAGGAAATCAGAACCAAACTCTGCCCTCTGCTTTCTTAGGAAGAGGGAGTAGACTCCTAAGTAGGGAGTGTTGCTTCTAGAAGACCTCCTGTCCTGACTCATATCCCAGTGCTCTGAGGTGCATAGGGCTCTGCTCTGCCAAGAGCACTGAACAGCCATATCAGTGTAAGAGAAATTCCTCATCCTGATTAAAATCTCTGTGGATACAATGGATTGGTGAGGAATGTCATGGTTGTTACTCAGCTTGTGAAGGAAGGATGCTTAGCATGCCTAAGAAGGAGCTACAGAAGGCTGAGACTGGGATTGAATCTGTGAGATAAACTAGAGCACAGGATTCAGAAGACACAAAAGTTTTAAACGGTTGCTTTTACTGGCAGTGGAGTCTTCTTCTCATGCACAGAACAGGGATTTCACTCTGTGCTTCCCAATAAATTGCACTGCAGCAACCAATTTCTGCCCTTCAAGATACTGCCACTCATTTGAAAGCAGAAATTTGGATGCCACATTTGGAGAATCTTAGTGCTTTTACTGGTTTGAATAGATAAACAAATGTTTAAAGTACAGATAAAACTGAATAATGTGAAGTTTATGCATAACATCTACCTCAAAGATCCCATTCATTATTTGGCACAACCTCTACAAAACATATCCTAACACAACTCAGAACAAAAGTGAGTATAAAGCAGGTGCCATGACTGGCCTGCACACAAATGCAGTCTCTGAGCTGAAACAGAGGAAATATTAGTCTGGAGCTAAGGACTTAATACTAATTATATTCCCTCAGATAAAACTGATTTCACTTTAGATCTTTAGATTAAGTTAGACCATATTTATATTCAGATATGTTCTCAGCAGAACATATTTGTGACCATGCGTGCCCACTGAGATGGGGATATATTAGGGATATTAGATATAATACCTGATTAGAGAATTAGAGATTAGAAAATTAGAGATTAGAGTATAATCAAAGAGACTGTATATTTGTATATTCATATTTGAAAACAGGATTTTAAGAATTCATAGAGTCAAGGTACAGCCAAAATTTTGCCTGATCTCTGTAAAAATGAATGTTACAGTATATCTTAAGTACTTGCAATAAGCTCTATATGAGGCGTTAACAGTTGCAAAATTTTAGGTAGGAAGAAAGGTAAGGAAATAAAATAGCCTCAGCAAATAATTAGCTTTTCCTAGGTAGCTCACAAACATGAAGAGTCAAAATAGATGATTTGCTGTTACTTGTTCTCTAGTTTTCAAAAAGCCTTTTTTTTTTTTATTAAGCAAATAGTTGAATTAGACTCTGGCTTTCTTTTTTTTCTGGTTTATTGCAACTGTATGATTTCTGTAGCAAAGAAATAATTTTGCCAGAGCAATGTTCTGAAAACTTACCTATACTTGAGTGACTTGCAGATAACATTAGCATTTACTTTTCCTATCTCATAGCATTGTCTTAATACAAACTTCCTATTGCTTTGGCAGATTTCTTGATCTGACCTCAAGATCCCTGAAGAGTGATGGACTAAAGCTAATTTTAATTAAAGTTGTCTGAAAATATATGCAAGAAAGAGAACATTATTCCTGCTTCCAATTCACCTGCTCAATTGTCCAGGTTAC
>JAUBOD010000363.1:3160425-3174247 GCA_032353885.1 Nothura maculosa | reverse complement strand
CTGGAGCGGGAAGGTTGGACCAGATGATCTCTAGAGGTCCCTTCCAACCTTGAAGATTCTATGATTCTATGATTCTATGAACCTTAAATTGTGCAGAAACATTTTATAAATAAATAAATTGCCTCCTTGGTTATAATTTCCACAGCTTTCCTTCACTCCTCACTCATATAACTAAATTACTGCTGGGAGGTAGAATAACAATAATAAGTATCAGGAAAAAATTCCAAGCAACAATTGAGAATTACAAGTTATATATACAAATACACCATAAAATAGCTGGCAGTTTAAGTGGATGCTCATGGATATGCAGTTTAGCAGCTCAGGTAAAAATTGCCTCAATAACAAAGAATTTGTATAAGTTATATGAATACTCAAAGCGCTATTAAAAATTGAAGACCTTAGTAATTCTGCAAGGTGCTTAATTATGTTCTTCAATTCCTATTTAGTAGATTTCTGTCTATTCCATTTATATTACATGCTCCTTAAATTGTACCAGTTTAATCTTACAATAACGTACTTCCTCCTTTAAGTAAATATGAAATCTCTTAGAAAGCATTTATGCTTGGAAAATAGTTTGACATTCATGCAAATGGAAAACTAAGCACAGTAACCATTTCTGACTAATTCTACAAGTCAATATTATTAACCATAGTAAAATTGTCCACTCATGGGATTATTCAGGAATGTTGATCCAGAACTGCTGTTCCAGAAAAAACATTTAGGTGTAATACTGCATTTTGGAAAGCCCTGATGATCTATATTTAAGTCATATGAACTCAAGGAGGAGTCATACAGTGAGGAGAAAATTGTGACAACCTCATTGCCTTGGTTGGCAAAAAAATCCCACATGTGCCCAACATCAAATCAAGTACCAATGCTTCAGTTCTACAGGGTTTCACCCTTTTCACAAGTTTACTATGTGCCTGCAGAGAATTCAGCCACATGGGACCTTTTATTTAGGTGAGCTAATAAAGACAGAGGAGGAGATGATAACATCTTGTACTTTACACACACAAGACACTGACCTCTCTATGAAAACTAGGACTGTGATTCAATCTTATGTTTAATGGCAGTTGCTTGCAGAGCTGAAGAAGAAGTAATTTCCTTACAATGCTCAAGCGGTACCAGTTACATGTGATTATGTCCGGAGGAAGAGTTTCCTCAGGTTTCCACATAAAAGAATTGGAGACTGACCACTGACCTCTGAGGACGAGACAGGACACAGCTCACATCAGCAATCCATGGTGCAAAAAGGAATTCTGAGATTCTTGTTGGTCAGTCTTGATCATGCACTTTGTTCAGCCCTTGGACAGAAAGAATTAATGACACCTTCTGGTCTTAATGACTGGAAAACTATGCAACTCTCCTAAAGCTCCTTCCTTACAAGGAAGCCCAGAGGGGCAGTGTATTGTGCAATACATTTTTCCACTTACATCCAGTCCAAAATGCCAACAGCAGCTTTGGGCTTGTCCTGCACTGTCTACAAGCTTCCAGTTAGCTACCAAAATATCCTGTGGAGTCACAGGGCTGCCAATATTTTAGAGAAAGAAGCACTGAACTGCACATATTACAAGACCATAAAGTATCTACTACTTGTTAAGACTTTACAATTTTTGGTGATTGCACATGTCCTTCTTCTGCCTGCTTCAGACAGGAAGAGCAACAGAAACATTTGTGTGTTTGTTCAAAAGAAGACAAAAAACTCTTTGTAAAAATATAAAATCTGGAAGCAAGCTGGCTGGTGAGGTATTAACATACTGGCTGCAAATCAAACGCAAGAAAGGTATTGGTGAAGGCCATGTCACACACAAAGAAGAACACAGTGATATTCAGCTTTGGAAACTTCTTTAAGTTGTGGAAACAAATCAAGCTTAATTTAGTCAAAATATCTTCATAACTAGACAGAGTTCTGCTTTGTTTCTGAGTTTTAAATGTAAGCATAGGACATCAATGGCTAAATGAAGTTGCACATTTGCTTTTTGTATTAAAAAAAATATTTTTCTACAGCCTGTCCCAAGCACTTCTCTCAACAACACCCTTTGCAGACAGCACCTCCTCTTAAAAGCTGTCCAATCAAAAGGATCGAGTAATATTCATAAGGTCACTCTTGCTTAAGATTCTGCCTCACCTTATAAAGAACAAAGCTACAGATTTCTAAATGTAAACGCTGAACAATAAATTGACCTCCATCTCATAAGGGCAAATACATCATTGGCTTAACTTCTCCAGAGTATTGTTTTTCTTGCTGAACACTTGCATAGGGTGAGACTGTGGCAAATCCTTAAATCTCAGTGAGGTGATTCCAGGATTATCACATAGGTAAATATATGTCTTGATATGTCATCTTTACTCTCCATTAAGTAAGAGTTAAACAAAATGTTTGAATGGAAAGTTTAATAACAAAAGACATTTATGATGTTTACTTAAATTTTCTGGACCATTAAGTCTAAATGACATGAATTATTGGATGTTATATCTGGCCAAAAAATCTTTTTGACCAGTCTAAGTTTTACTACATGCTAAACTGCCAGCATCCCTATTGGAAAAAAAAAAAGTGGTCAAATCCTAGTTTTCTCAGTGAAATCTGGATTCAGAATAGCCATTCATGCCAGAAAGTACCTTTTGAAGTTTACATTAACATGGATATTTATTTATTTTCCCTCTGTAACAATGACAGTGGTTGAGATAAACTGTTTAATTCTAAATAGAAAACACATCTGCTGTTTCTGCATTGTTTGTGGTTGCTGGAGGGGTGACAATTTAAACCAAGTAGCACACATGACATTTTAAGTGAGATGTTGTATGAGGATTTGCAGCTGCTGCACTTTCCTATTTTCCCCTTGCCTGATGGCAATGCTTCATTGCAGGGCCTATAAACCTTTCCATTCCAAACACGTCTCTGAAAGGGAAAGCTTATGCATATAGCTGCATACACACATACACACATGTGCACATATATAATATTTTTGATGTGCTCATTTTCATTTTTATTGAACTGAAATGGATTTTCCACACCTACTGCAACCTTGCCATCCAGCACTGCCATGACACGTTAGAGCAGATTTCAGTAGCAATTGGGTGATGAGCCCTGCTTTCGGATGCTTATTTCAGAGCTCCAGTAGTGATAAAGCAAACAGCAACTGAGCCCTAACCTGTCTGTGCCTAAAACCTTTGGCTAATAGTGCTCGAGAGCAGCAATGCCGGCTCTGAGCTGGAACAAACCTCTCCAAGAACATTCACATTATATCAAGACCGCTGGACAGAGTTAAACAAACAGAGAACACCGTGGGATTGGGCTGAGCAAGGTGACAGGAGGTTGGAAACTCTGGCCCTGCTCCTGTAACATGTGAATGGATACAAACATCTCCTGACCACGTCAGCATCCAGCTCTGCCTGCAGAGCTTCCAGCGTGAGCACTGCTCAATCCCTTCCCCAGGTAAATGCTGGCTGAGAAACCTATTGCATTTGTGCCCAAGGGACTCAAAAGCCTAACTCCTTATGGGCATCTGAGTGGCACTGTGCAGTGCTGGTACTTGTGCTAAGCTGGGCTTTTTTCCTTTGGATCTCTGGCATAGCTGAGTAGGATGGACACACGTCTCCTTTCAGATTAATCTACTCTGCCCTAAATAAATGAAGCGCACATTTCTAAATCATTTTAGAAGTTTGGAAATGCTACCTGTTATTGGACTGAGATACAGAAAAATCCTGTTTCTCTAACTCTAATAGTGCTATAAATTATACAAAACCATGAAGTTTTGACAGTGAAATAGTGCAATCCGTTAACCATGAAAACAGCATGGGTTGAAATTTAACTTCCATTTTATGGCTGAAGAGACTAAATGTTGAAAAAAGGTGCTAAAAGCTTGACTAAGTGTCTAAGATAGGATGAGACACATGGCCTCCTGATATGCAGTCTCCACAGTGATCATCAGATTTTCCACTGATCGTCCTTTCCTCTTCAAAGAAAGGTGTTGGGGTTTTTTTATTATTATTTTTCCATAACTTTGCAGAGAAGAGGCTTCCTCTTTCTCTTTTTGAAAATTCCTAAAATCCTGATCTGGATTTGAAGGGACAGTAATGATGTTTCTTTCATCTTATGGGCAACTGCAACAACTCCTGCCTGTGTTGACTCAGAAAAGCAAGGGCTTCTCTTTGGAGCTTGTAAGATGACTTGCAAAGAGCAAATTATTACTCTTGGGAGGGGTCAGATGATAAAAAATGGTGAGTTTTAAAAAGCAAGAAAAAAGAAAAAAAATGAAAAAGGAAAATGAAGAAAAAAGAAAAGAAAAAAGAAAAAGAAAGAAGAAAAAGGAAAAAAATAAGAGAAAAAAGAAAAAAAAGAAGAAAAAAAGAAAAAAGAAAAACAAAGAAAAAAGAAGAGAAAAGAAAAAAGAAAAACAAAGAAAAAGGGAAAAAAGAAAAGAAAAAAAAAGAAAAAAGAAAAAGGAGGAAAAAGGAGGAAAAAGGAAAAAAGAAAAAAGAAAAAAGAAAAAAGAAAAAAGAAAAAGGAAGAAAAAAGAAAAAAGAAAAAGGAAGAAAAAAGGAAAAAAGAAAAAGGAAAAGAGAAGAAAAAAGAAGAAAAAGGAAAAAAAGAAGAAAATAAAAAATGAAAAAGAAAGGAAGGAAAAAAGGAAAATAGAAAAAAAAGAAGTAAAAAGAAAAAAAGAAAAAAGAATAATTCCCAGGGAGGAGCCTCGGGCTTGACCTCTCGGTCATCTTCCCCTGCAACCCTCTTCACATTGTACAAACTGAACTTTGTCCTGTGCTATTAATGTGCCCAGCGCAGTTTTCAGTAACAAAGCATAAACATATCCAGCCAAGTGCAACTTTTAATATAAATGTGCTGCCTCTTCCTCCAGCTACAGTTGTGAGAAACTGTTGGCGTTTCAAGAGGGAGGTGGGTTCCCAGGTTGGGCCTCGTCGCAGCCTCGTGCAGGCAAGCGGAGAGGGGCCAGCCCCTGCACGGAGTTCGTCTTTGAACAACATTAGCAGTCTGTGCACTGGGGAGGATCTGCTGGCCTTGGTGTTTTCACAGGGTCGTGGCATGTTTGGGTTTTTTCTTTTTGTAACGCTGGCCCCCACACAACAGCAATTGCGAGCGGGGCCCTAGTTTTCTGTCAGTTCATGGAATCGTGGGTCTGCCAAAGAAACCGCACTGCAGCTATTCAGCAGATGAACTTGAGCAGTGCCACAGTGCTTGGGTGGCCATATTTATACTGGGCCAGCCAGGAATGTCAGGATTTTAGCATTCACAAAAAATGCATTCCTGGCACAAACGCGCTCTGTCATTTCAGCTCCACTCCTCAGTCTCAAATGATCCATATTGTTAGGAAAGCCTCAGTGTTTGAACTAACTTGTACTTCCCCCCTCCATACATTTTGGGAGAAAGGAAACTCATTCTGCACAGCCTTCTCCCTCAGCAATTCATTGACTGCTTCTCCCCAAGCAAGCAATGGCAAACATCAAGCAGGAGAGACACGTTTGAGCTCATGAAATCTGCGACAGCATGGCATCTCCCAAACATAGGCTCCTTATGCTTGCATTTATCCCATCTCTTCTTGCAAAGTCATTTTTTCAAAGGCTTGTCACAAGTCACATCTACTAGCAATCATTTGGGAGAAACACGGGCAAAGAGCAACGCACATCAGCACCATCCCCTTCTTCACTCAGCCCTCCTGTGCTCTTGATGAACTGATAAACTCCCGTGCTGAAGATGGCCGGGTCCCAAGGAGCCCCAAGGAGGCAAGGTTGGCTGTGGCCTGCAAAGGGCCTCTGGGCAGCACAACAGGCAAAGCTACAATGTGCTTGGATTTCCCCTGATTCTTTTACTTTTCTGAATTGGTGTCTGGGCTGACTATTGGAACCTCTCCGTGCTTGTTCAGGATTCCTGGACATATGGCAGTCCAATGGAAGCAGATATGAGGTCCCTTCTGCCTAAATGCCTTATACATGACAGTCCTGGGCTTCTTTTACAATACATGAGCACACCAGCTGCACCAGGTATCCCCAGTACTCCAATAGTTCCTGGCAGTCTCCTTTTAATTGCACTTGAGCTGTACAGCTGCTTTGCACTTAAGCACAAAGTCTATATACCAAGAAAGCCTCAAATGAAGTGCATGTGTGCAATCTGCCTGCAAATCATATATGGCTTCTAGGCCAGGAAGTCCCAAGTAGGTACATAGGAGCCCTAACTATAGCTAAAATAGCCATGTAAAGATACATATGTAAAATGAAAGAGAAGCAGCAGAAATAAATGTAAAAGCAAGAATTCATACGGATCTCGCAGCTTCAGTGCCCTGTCCAATCAGACTATGGTCCCAGAACTGCTTTTCCAAAATTAGCCTGGTAGGTTGGCTACACTTCTCTGTGCTGTCTGTACACCAGCATGACAGGACAAAATAACTGAGGAAGATCTATATGAGAAAAAAAATCAACTTAAAAAAAATCTAGAAATCTAGACATTATAGTACCAAAATCAAGAATTTCCAAGTTAGAACTAATCTAAGTAACTTATTCTTTGGAAATGAAGTTCTACTATCATTTAATATTATCTCCATAAAACAGTACTGATGTTCCCTTTGTATTATCCACATCTGGAGAAATCTCTCACTATAAGTTTTTTAAAGTATCAGAGGAGTTGGTAGGATGTGTTCACACGTCTGATCAATGCAACACTAAAAACAGCTGGTGCTGATACGGATATATTTTGAAATCTGAAGTCCTGACGCACAAAACATCCTTTTTCAGAAACGGAAATGGACTATGTTTAAGATCTAGGATGTGCCAAAGTGTTTGGAGCTGAAATGGGACCAACACCAGTGAAACATTCAATCTGTGTGCAATACTTCAGTGTCTCTTTTACAGGTTTTTTTGTTTTGTTCTTTGATGTGTGAATTCAGGACAGGAAAGAGGTTTATGCAACTTCCAAATAAATAATTTCTTAAAATCAAGGAATGATTTCTTGAGGAAAACACCAAAGTTCATGGAAAAAATCATACTAAGGTATTACAATCTATTAAGAAGCTCACTAAATGCTCTGTCAACATATATTAAACAAAAACAATATACAAACACAAAGCCCTCAAAAATCTAGCAATTAGAAGCTGATCCTAGCTATATTCAAGTTAGTGGAAAGTTGGCCAGCCAGATTTCCAGGAAATTTAGATCTCATTTATTTCATCTAGGGGTCACTTCTGAATCACAACAGATAATTCACTGAACACTGTAGAAACAATGAAGAATAAGTGAAAATGAGGGAGATTCATAGACTCCTCCATGTCGTGACTGCAGGTAATTAGTTTGGAAAAAGAACAGGGATAGCATGACTTATCAATTCAAGTCAGGTATATTCATTAATAACTAGTGTAGACGTGCTCAACTGTACAATTCACATGCTTAGCCACTCAGTTGATTACTGATTACACAACTTATAAATTGTGTTATTTGTCCCTGTGAGATAGTGCCTTTCTAAACTTAGCCATTAATAGCACACTGAGTTTTGATGTGTAGATGTTAAAAACAGGATTAAAGCACATCACATATTTCAGGAAGTCCTCTTAAAAAACAACCCCCAGGAGCATTCATCAGTAGCACGTGCACCCCAGCTCCTCAGGCTTCTTCACCTGTGTAGTTCAAGTTGCTCTAAACAGAACTGCACTACTACTAATGCAAGTGGTATGTGAAGCTGGAAAACCTTGAAACATTGGAACTGCTATTAAATCTCCAGTAATATTTAGATTACAACTCTTTTGAGGTATGGACAATCTCCTGCAGTATTTATGCTGTGCCTAGAAAAGCTTGGGAGAGAGCAGCGTGGAGATTGAGCCTATGACGTCTTCTCTGGGTCTATTTTAGTGAGAACTTTGGTTTCTATTTCTGTTGCTTCTACATCTTAGTGAGGGTGACTCAGACAATGTTTAAAAAAAAGAAGTCTAGGAGCAAAGTGGTTCTCCATGGTCTACTTCCATATATAGGTAGGATATTAATATGACCTAAATGTTACAAACTTCTCTGAGGACAGATGCAGATAGAGTGGCTGTATGGTACCAGGACTAGATGTGGGAGGGAATGATGCCTCTGCAAGCTACTTTTCTATACTCTAAGCCCTGGAAATTTGTGGCTAAGCCAGAAGCAGCTGCTCCTTCCTTGCACTGGTTCAGTAGTGAACAGTGCAGAGAAAGCCTTGGATTTTGGTTTTGCTGCTGCTCAGGTGAGCTGATTTCATGTTGGACTATGGCCAGCATCCCAGATAGCCAGTAGAGGATGCAACAAACACTTCCATTTTCCCACTTGCTGCCGTTGTCTGGCACCATGGAGGTGGGATGTGGCTCTGCAGTGCAGAGGGTGCATGCAGTGCAGCCTTGCATGCTCCCCTATGTCTGCTGCTTCTCTCTCCTAAATGCCTGTCAGGATCCACAGACAGGATAAACAGGAGCAGTGGGAACACTACAGAGCAGGCAGAGCTCCTCGGCCTTTCAACTAAATGAAGAGGGCTCTAAGAATTATTCCAAGCCCTATCCAATAAATCCAAACACTTGTAATCTCTTCTCACCCTGGTTCCTCATTCACTGCAGTATGTCTGTGCCAGCAGCGTGGAAATAAGCTCCTTGTAGGCACATCAGTTGTTCTAATGATTTCACAAGTGTTTCAAGAGAAGTAATCCCCTCTCTCTCAAATGACGAAATGTCTGAGCAGTACTATGTGGTTGGGAGATTACAGTATTCAAGTTTCTGAGCTTCACCTTCTCTAAAGCTTTCATTTTGCCTATGCCTTTTGTTTTGGACATGGCCCCTGAAACATCTAGGTGGATTGCTAAGGTGGTACTCATGGATGGGTAGAGCATCTTTTGAACAGACTATGCCCAGTCATGTTGTCTTGTCCTTTGTGCTTAGTTTTTACACGGTATATCACATTAGAGAGACTATTGAGCCAGCTCAGCTCAAGAAGTGTATGTAACTGTTTGGATAGTATCTGCATGTGTGTATGTCAGCTCATGTAAGAGCTGACTTGAGAATTTAATAGCTACCCACCTTTCTTGCCCAAATTGAACTATTTCCAGGCAATAACACCACATTTGCACCAAGGAATTTTCTTTGGTAACTGCAGTAATTTTATACTGCAATATAAATTTCCAGTCAATGGAAGACACTGGCTCCTGGATGTATGCAGCTGCCAGAAAGAAACAACAGTACATGAAAGTCCAGGAGAAGGCTTTAAATTCTGACAGGACATGCTCAGGAAATACCAATCAATTCATATAGTAACCGATCATCTTCACCCTTTAAAAATCAAGCTAACAGCTGTTCATCGTCTCTTCTTCCAAAAACGAGTCCAGATCCCTTTTGACCCAGTGTACACTATTCATTTCTATTGTAGATTTTGGCAGTTTGTTTCATACTTTTAATTATACCCTTTGTGCAATGAAAGTCATCTTGAATAGTTTACAGTCCCTGCCTCATCTGCAATCTGTAACCTCTTGCTTTGGAATTAGCAACAAGTCATACAGCTTTTTATTTGAAACAACCCATTCCTTTTCTGGTATATACTGTACTGTATTTCTTACAAATTCCTATCCTTTCCAGCTGCAGTAGAACTTCAGTTCGATTGACTCAAACCCAACATAGTCATTTACTCCACAGTTCCTAGATTTTTAAGTCCTGAAGAAGTGATTGCATCGTCTAGCCTGACTTCCTGTATAATAAAGACCATAAGATTTCATCTAGCTACTGCTATTTGGAGCCTAATGTATAGCATTGACTAGAACATATGGCCTGGAACAGCTTTTATTTTTACTCAAAGTGAATATGAAATGCATCACTCATCATTGCATTCATCAGTTTTATATTCCCTTTACATGCCTGTAAATGAATCCACAAGGTATTAGGCAATAAAGAATCAGACCAAAATGATCAAATCACTGCAATTTTTCCTGATCAGTTTTCATATATCCCCATGCATAATGATTTAATTATCTCCTGTTTCAAGTTTCACTAGCGTTTTACTGTATATACTTTCTAGAATAGAAAATGAAATAGTTACATGATAAATATTATTATCATATAGTCAATGGAGCTCGGAAGGCATCTCCTTAAACATGTTTTTTAGATTAAAAAAGGCTTTTAGATGTTTAGATTTTATTATTCTGAATCTTTGGTTAAACATTTAAAGATGAAAATAATCACCATTGGATGGGAATACATTAAAGATTCATTTATGAACGGGTGAAAATCAAAAATGGAAAGAAAAATATATATCTGAGTTGCTACTAGAAAGGAGTTTTGTGCATACAGATCTGACACCTATCATTGTGCATGAACAGCATTTACAGTGGTGGTTGCCTCAGATTCTTGGGCTGAAATCACAAACTCCAGGAGAAATTCCAAAATGGCTTTTTGAAAAGCTATCTCAGTATTATTGATTGAGATATCTTTGCCTAAAAACACAGAGAGTTTACGTCACAGCCGGAATTAGAATATGGGAATGATCACTCTCTGTCCTGTATTTAGAGTACATTTTCCAAGTATCCAGCTTGAGCTAAGGAAAAAAAGTCAGAGAAAAACACTCCCAAGCAGTTTCTTGAATCTTGGTATTTTTGCAGCACTCACTGTAGTTTTAGAACATAAAATACTCTTCATTCTTCTCTCTCTCCCACTCCCAATTTTTGTGTTCCAATTTTGTCTAAGAATATTGTCAGTTATCAACTGAAACTTTCTTTTGATTGTAAAAGCTGCTTTCAGTTTAAGTAATTTTTAACGTTTGGGAAATCATGGTCCTGACAAGATGGAACTTTAGAGATTCTCTTCAGGAGAATTTGACAAAGAGAACCAGTTAGAAAACTGTGTAAATCAGCAATAGAAGAAAACACACCATTCAAGCTGAGGGAGCCAGTGGGCTCATTGGGTGTGATCAAGTGAATGTATCACATAATCTATTTCTACTCCATGTGCAAGACATGCTTGACCTACTTTGTTTGGCAACTTGAGTTAAATAAAAGCCTCTTGCTTTTAACTGTGATATAAAAATCTTTACAGTTTTTTATCTAAAGCCTTAGAAATCGGATTCAGGAGTGACTTAGACATACAGTACTGCAGCATTTTCTTCTCTGGAGGAAGCATCAAACACAACATAAGCTTCTTATAAATATTCTGTAGAACAACCATTTGTAATCCTGTTATTTTTCTTTTTCTTCTCTTGTCTCAGAATGATCTGGTTCCCCAAAATTATCATGTGATCAAAGAAGAAATGTAAAGAATTACACAGCATTCAATAATTATAGCCTGGCTCTTACCCTCTGTCCTATTTGTTGTAAGCTCAGTTATGCAACAGTGTAATGTCGTAAATAGGATATAGGCCCTCTTTATCTTTTTGGAAGAAGTTATAAATGTATTCAAAAGATTTTGGTATGTGTGTTACTTTATCTTTATTATAAAAACAACTCGGATGTGGGCTCTCGGAATAAATTTATGGTCTCTGCATGACACAATTAAATTACAAATGTCTCATTAGAGCCTGCCAGTTTACCTCTGATAATGGCTGTAAAGCATTCAACTCTAAGCTCATGTCCAGACTGTTTTTCTTTTTGAACTTGCTCTACTTGAGGTCTGTGCTAATTTTTGTGAATATATTTTTAAGGGGCACACCATAAATACTCCTGTAGGCTATTTGGGCCTAAAAGTTCTGATGTCTTATTTATGAAGAATGAACCAAGAATGAACGAATGTTTAATGGTAAATAAAAATAACTTCCTTATATATATTTTTAATGCCTGGGATGCTGAGGGAAGACAGTGGTCATCTTGAGTGCTGTCCCTTTAAAGAACTATCCGAAAGGAACATAACACCTTAGTGTGGAAAGAAGAAAGCAGTTTCAGCTTCTGTAGTTCATTCGGCAAGTGGAGGGGGCTCTTTGTGTCCTAAAGCCTCTGTTCCTTTCCTCCTGACACAAAGAAGTAAATGTAAACTCACAGGTGAAGCCAAAACTTGGGCATGGTATCAGGAAACTAAACTTGCAAATTCAGAGATGGAAGTGTGTGTTCTATTAAGTCCCAGAGAAAAAAAACTAATCAATATGGTTATGCCAGCACCCTCCTTTTCAGTTTCCCCAGCCAGTGGAACCCTAACCTTTATTATTGTTATTATTATTCCCCTTACCTTTATTATCTATTATTATTTATTATTATTCTCCTTACCTTTATTATTGTAAAGGACTCAAGATGTGCAAACAGAGTGTTTGGCTGTTCTTCTGTATTTGTCTCTGAAGCCTGATGATGCCACACACATTTCTCACTTTGGAAGAATTATTTTCTATTTTAGAAAATAGAGTCTGAGTTTAGAAACACACATGAACAGCTTAATTTTAGGATCTTTCATCCAACAAATGGAAAACTGAACCTGTGATTCTTGTATTTGCCACTGATTTTAGTGGTGCAAAAGGAGAGTATCTGCTTTTACCATATTAATCTAAGTCTTAAAATTTATATCCTATTGTTGAGACTTTTATGCTGTCATCCAGAAGCAATGTTTAAAGTCTGAAAAATGCCTTCTGGTACCCTAGTGGTGTGGGATGAAGAGTCCTATCAATTATGTAGGAGGGGAGTGATTTCCATGTTTTCCATCTTTCCAAAAAAATCTTGCCACAGACATTTTGTGATTTTGAGGACTGGAAGGATACAAACTTTGAAACTGAAGGAGAGTTCTAAGCACTTCTAGCTTCTTAGTGTGGTAGGAGAAAACATTATGAAATATTTGGCTGAATACATTATGAAATGTATTTGGCTAGTCAACCAAGTCAAGCCAATTTGGCTAGATCCTGTCCCAAGCCTGACAGTCCTTTATAGTACTCTACAGTTGCCTGTTTGGGACTGCAAAATACCTGCAGCACCTTAGCTTTTGGTTACTATCCCTAACTACTGTGAAAAAACAATTAAAGATTTTTTGCAGTGACTTTTGACATCTATTTTTCATCCAAGCTTTCTAATTGCAGTATGAGTAAACACAACAGGACACATTCAACCAATGTACTGGGAAAAAATGTCAGCATTGCTTAAGCTTAAATTTTGCTAGAGTACATAGATATCACAGACTCACAAGATGGCTGAGGTTGGAAGAGACCTCTAGAGATCATCTAGTCCAATCCCTCCACTCCAGCAGGGACACCCAGAACACAGGGTCACATCTAGGCAGGTTTTGAAGGTCTCCAGCGAAGGAGACTCCATAACCTCCCTGGACAGCCTGTTCTAAGGCTCTTTCACCCTCACAGGAAAGAAGTTCTTCCTCATTTGGATATGGAACTTCCTGTGTTTCAACTTATACTCATTGCCCCTTGTCCTATCACTGGCCACCACTGAGAAGAGCTTTGCCCCTTCCTCCCTACATTCACCCTTCAGGTATTTATATATATTAATCAGATTCCCCTCTCAGCCTTCTCTTCTCCAGGCTAAACAGGCCCAACTCACTCAATCCTTCCTTGTATGATATAAGTTCTTTTCGCTTAATCATCTTCGTTGCCCTCTGCTGGACCCTCTCTAGAAGCTCCATGTCCCCCTTATACTGGGGAGCCCAGAACTGCACACAGTGCTCTAGGTGCGGCCTCACCAGAGCTAAGTAGAGTGGCAGAATCACCTCCCTCGACCTGGCAACACTCCTCCTGATGCAGGCCAGGATCCCATTGGCCTTCTTGGCCACGAGGGCACACTACTGACTCATGGTTAACTTGGTGTCAACCAGGACTCCCAAGTCCCTCTCTGGAGAGCTGCTTTCCAGCAGGTCGACCCCTAATCTGTACTGGTGTCTAGGGTTGCTCCTCCCTAGGTGCAATACCCTGT
>JAUBOD010000363.1:3124045-3160325 GCA_032353885.1 Nothura maculosa | reverse complement strand
AGAGCTGCTTTCCAGCAGGTCGACCCCTAATCTGTACTGGTGTCTAGGGTTGCTCCTCCCTAGGTGCAATACCCTGTACTTGTCCTTGCTGAACCTCATGAGGTTGCTCTCTGCCCAACTCTCTGGCCTATACAGGTCCTTCTGAATGGCAGCACAGTCCTCTGGAGTTTTGGTCACTCCACCCAGCTTGATATCATCCACAAACATACTCAGGGTGCACTCTGTCCCCTTGTCCAGGTCATGGGATGAAAAAGTTAAACAGCACTGAACCCAGTGCTGGGGCGGGGGCTCTGTGACCCCTGGGGGACACCATTGGCCACAGGTCTCCAACTGGACTCTGCCCCATTTATGACCACCCTCTGAGTTCTGCCATCCAGACAATTCTCAATCCACCTCACTGTCCACCTGTCCAGTCCACACTTCAGAAGCTTTCCTATAAGGATATTATGGGAGACAGTGTTAAAAGCCTTGCTGAAGTCAAGGTAGAAAACATCCATGGCTCTCCTCTCATCCATCCAGACAGTCAGCCCATTGTGGAAGGCTACAGATTCATCAAACATGATTGCCCTTGGTGAATCCATGCTAACTACTTCTGATCACATTCTTCTCCTTCACATGCCTAGAGATGCTCTACAGGATGAGCTGCTCCATCACCTTTCCAGGGACAGAGGTGAGGCTGACCAGCCTGTAGTTTCCCATCTCCTCCCTCTTGTCCTTTTTGAAGACCAGATTAATATTTGCTTTCTTCCAGTCCTCTGGCACCTCCTCTGCTCTCCAGGACCTCTCAAAGATAATGGAGAGAGGCTGAGCAATAACCACCACCAGTTCCCTCAGCACTCTTGGGTACATCCCATTGGGGCCCATAGATTTGTGGGTGTCCAGTTTGCCTAAATAGTCCCTAATCAAATCTTCCTTGACAAGTGGAAGGTCTTCCTCTCTCCCGTTTATCTCTCTGTTACCAGGGTTCTGTAGTTCTTGGAGCCTTAGCAGTAAAGACAGAGGCAAAGAAGGCAGAAGCAACTCTGCCTCCAAGGCCTCTCTGTCACCAAAGCCATTCACCATTCAGTAGTGCACTAACATTTTCCCTAGTCTTCGTCTTGCTGCTGATATACTTATAGAAAGCCTTCCTGTTGTCTCTGACATCCCTCGCTAACTTTAATTCCAGATGGGCCTTGGCCTTCCTCGTTGCATCTCTGCATTCTCTGACAATGTGCCTATATTCATCCCATATGTCCTGGCCCTTCTTCCACATGATGTATTCTCTCTTTTTCTCATTAAGTTTACCTAACAGCTCCTTGCCCATCCATGCAGGTCACCTGTCCCCCTTACTTGACTTCTTTCTTGTAGGAATGCACCCAGTCTGAGCTTGAAAAAAGTAGTGTTTGAATATTAGCCTGCTCTCCTGGACCTCCTTTCCTTCTAGGACCCTGACCCAGGGGATTCCTCCAAGGGACCTCCCTGAAGAGGTCAAGGTTGGCTGTCTTGAAGTCCAGGGTTGTATATAAGAATAGAATTCCAATATAGAGATACATATGAATAGGTAAATTATTTAAGAACAGCTAATATGCTATTCTCATCTGTAAGGTGGTAACATCCTTTTGTGGTGCATAGGACTTCAGAGAAGAGTTCAGGAAAGAAAAGAGACACACAACCCTTAAAATTTCACAGCTGAAAAAATAAAAGGAACTGTAAGATATTCCAGTCACATATTCTTCTGGAAGCTTGACTTACGAACGTAAAAAGTTAACAGTGCTGTATAGTTATCTCTTAACAAAAAGATAGCTTTCCCTTCTCTCCCCGATATTTTGATATTTCCAAGGACGGTTGTATGTGACATATCAGATTGTGGCTAATAATGGCAAGTATAGCAGGATGCATTATTAGGCCTAGGCCTAGTAGGCAAAGTTAGAAACACTTAAAAGTGTTAAGTAGGCCAAAGCATTTAAAATACTCTAAAGGAAAGTTAAGAGAAATGACCTTAAAACATTTCAAAGCAGATATTCCAAAGAGCTCAGTTTCTAACACCTCCTCCAGAGGCACTTAAAAAGCAAGGCGAGGCTTGCAGCTCCACACTCTGACAACACTAATTAGGAGACTTCCTGCTGAAAGCGGGGGTTTAATTTTTCAACCCTGGACTTTCTTGCAAGCTCAGTCTTGAAGTTTTAGGGAAATCTTTTCCTCTTTTCATTAAAAAAAAAAGTGTGTTTCTTGGAAGTCTGGCAAGTCTCACACTATAATAGTAGGTAGTCAAAGTCCCGGCAAACCAGGCATTGCACTATAAAGTAAAACTAGATGATGTGAGAGTCAGTTACATGATCCACTGCAGTCTGACTACCTGAACATTGTTTCTAAGTATTCAGATACATACAGAAATCAGTCATTGGAGTAAAGGAAAGATTTATATGGTCGTAAGTGAAACTATTCTTCTGGAATTAATATGATCCTAAAGTTTAGAAATCTTCAGTCTATTCTCTAAACAAAGATGTGGGAAACTATAGCTGTTTATATTAAATAGTCTCATGTGGATCTTTTGGTCCTTGTGGAATATGAATGGCTATCTCTTGTAAAATCCCTACTGGAGCTGTCAACGCTTCCTCTATGAGGCGTCCCAGCTATAGAGCAGGATGGGATATGCATGCAGGTGTGACGTACTCACTGCCTTGAGGAACTCCTCACCTTTTCAGTGTGGCTACGCAGATATCAGAGCAAGGTTAGTAAAGGGAACATGGTTTGTCATTGGAGATAATACGGCTTATTCATATTTTTTATCCCCTTTGTAAAACTATCTTCAGCAGAATTACTCCTGATTTTGAGCAGAGGGATTTGAGACTCAGATGGTCTTGAGTTGCAGAGTCAGGCTCCATTCTCACAAGCCCCATCTCACCCAGTCAGATCACACACTCATCCTTCACTTTGATTTTTTTTCCATTTTTATTCACTGTCTTCATGTTTCTTACTGGAGGGCTAGTCTAGAAACCACCTTCTGTGTTGAATCTATAGTTGAGCTATTCATAATGATTACTCCTTGTGCCTATATGATTTTTTTGTTTTGTTTTACTTAAACATCTTCTTTCAGGTATTTCTTCCTCTCTTCCTTCTTCATTTTTATTAGGAAGAAACCATATCCTTTTTCAGGTTTCATTGTATTGCTAAACAGTGCTGAGCTCATTTGGTCTCTTCTAGCCTAAAACAGAGCCTTTTGAGACCTGCTCAATGGACTCTTAATGTTTCCACAAATTCTTACCTTCTCGGTATAAGTCTGGTCACCTATGGCCAGGAAGAAATAGGTTAAGAGTGCTCCAGACACTCTCCTATCACTACCTTGTAGAAGACCAGTCTCTATCAGAAACACTTTAGCCATTAAGCTGCAGGCAGGCTTACATTCTCATGGTCAAGGCCTCATCAGCATTTCTACAGTATTTTTCCTACTATCATTTCCAGCTTTCTCTAAGAGTATTTGTAGTCTAAAGTATAATTTCCAATGATAATTTAAACAAAAAATAAGATTAAAAGTCTTTTATTGTTTCTGAATATTCAGAAATGGAGCAGTAATTTTAGAATGAATATCTGGTCACTATAACTAAGATATTAACTTTATTATACTTACTTAAAAATTATTTGATAGAGCTACAGAGAAGTTGTTGCTCCCTTGAAGTCAATGGCAAAATTCCTGTTGAGTTTAATGCTCTAGGATTTCTTCCATAGTATGATTCACTGCATCACTGCACCAATTTTATGCCGGAGCAAGTCTATGGAAAGCACTGGAGTTCCCCTTGGCATGAAAAGAGTGAAATTATTAAGAAAAAAAATAAGAATACAAAGAATTGTTATAATTCTTATTGTAATTAAAGAATTATAATTGAGAGATAAGTGATTCTGTAAACATCACCTAAGTGAAATATTCAAGACCAGTATGTTAGACAATTGCATAGTACTATAAAAAACAAATATATCATGTATTCATACTATTATATAAAAATGCAATCTTAAATAGACAAAATAGGGAAACCACAAAGATTTACATCACTGATGATAAGTTTCTCTTTAAAAAAGTGCTCGATATATTTTAGACCAAGAAACAGCTTCTGCCCCTTGATATACACATGCAAATTCCATTGAAGTAGTTAGAACGGTATGTTCATACTTGTGGGAATGACTTGGCTGTTCACAGGCAGTTCTGAGAGCGTTGACTGCTAGGACTGCTCAAGAATTTGCCAGCAAAATTACTTTTTATTTTATTTTTTGTCTAAAACTCTTGTTTGTCAAAACTAAACATTTCTGCACAAATATATGTGGAAAGTCTGTCAACGACAGCATTTCTGGTCAAGGATAAGGAGAAGACAAGTATCTCCAGCACAACTTACTCCAAATGAGGACTTCTTTTTTCTCTCCTACTCTAATATGAACCTCTTGACCAGGACGAGTCTCCATCAATCTCCCCATTTAGAGCGATTCTATGAAGCTCTATGAATTCCATATAATTGGACAAAAGGACTGCTTAAAAATCATCTCCTCCTCCGAAGATTTGTGTTCCTCACAGGAAGAGCAAGGCCCTGAAGGTCTCCTCCCTCCTAGAGGGTTATTATCTTAATGGACACTGTCATTCTGAATGAACAAGTTACTGGGCCATCCAGCTCCTACTATGGGAGGATTGTGACTTGTCAAAAGTGGTCCTGAGATGAGATATTTGTTTTCCTCTAGACTTCTCTGAACTTCTATAAAAATACGAGGAAGTTTTTGTCTCAGTTTGGTATGACCTTGAAAATACATATTTTGTTTACATGAATATTTTTTGCTGTACTTTCTTCCCTCCTGCAGTATTTCAGAAATTAAGCTAAAACTTCATTAAGCAGTCATACAAATGCCGGGGATACAAAAAAAGACCAACTTTCATGTTGGTCTTTCATGTATATTCATGAAAGAACAACAGCAGCATATTCCTATAGCTCTGTTTGCCAAAGCAGCTGATAACTGAGGGGAGAGGAGGAGTGAGGGAGGGGGAAATTTAACACTAGTGGGATACATTACACATGGCTTATCTGCCTGGCCTCTGGAAGACAACGTCAAAGAGTAAAATATTGCTTGGCAGAAGTGTGGCCAGTAAAGTGGGAACTCAGACCCCTGCCACATTAAAAGCTAAGGGTACAACATTGGAAGCGCTGCTAGTGTCCTTGTGGTGGCACTTCCCTGCTGACTAGTTTCATGCTCTGCAACTCAGAAAGACATCAGCTCATTGTGAAGCTCTCATGAGCCAACAAGCTGAGAGGAAGTTTATGAGATGAACTGGCTTAGTGCTAGTTTCTTGCACAGGCTGAATTTCACCCTATGCCATTAAATATAGCTCTGGTGACTTCTGCCCACCATTAGTCCCCTTGGTCCTTGACGAGGTTTTGACAAGCCTTTTGTGCTTGTAAATTAAATATAAATTAAACTTTTTTTTTCTGTTTTCAGAGCCTATGGGGAAATGTTTTCCCTTCAACTGGGCCTCTTCCTATCTTATCAAATAATATGAGCTTGCACTCCATTTATACCACATAGAGCTTCAGAAACTCTCATAGCTTTTAACCTGTCATGTAGATTAAGACCTCATTAAATTGCATACTACCTTCAGCATGATCATGTTACCTAATGTTAAAGATTTTGGAGCAACATAATCAGCACTGATATAGAATGAAAGCGGAGAGCTCTTTCATAGTATGACTGCTTGTGGCTTCATTTGCTAGGGGAAAATTTACTGGGGGTGCAGTCTGGTCTATGCCTCTGTGTGTGCTCTCTCTGGGAGAAACATGCCTTGGATTTTACTTCACTGACTGATTGTGTGACCTGTATTTCTGACTTTAAATGAATATGTCTATGCTCATAGATCAAATATGGCCATCTGGGAATCAGGAAAATGTGTTTGTGCATGCAGATACATGCACATATATATTTACTTAATATCTATATTTATTCATACTATAACTCTCCCCTACATTTCCAGTACTTCTCATTTTCCCAGAAACCACTGGCAAAAATAAAGAAAGGGTTGTTCGAAAAGGAATAAGTAAAGCCACATGAGCTTCCCCTGTTTTAATGTTTGCATGATAGTAGCTATAGGTCTCTGCAGAGACTGAAAGTTTTTAGTGTGAGGACTGCATACATAGTATTAAAGCCCTATCCTGCCCTAGAAGCCTAATGTAAAAAGCAAGTTAAATAAGGAGAAAAAAAAAGTATGACTCTAGTTTTATAGAAAAGGAAAAAAACTATTAAATGACTTGGTCATTTAGAAAATCAATAATAAACTTCTTTTATCACAGCCAATACTACTGATACTAGTAGTGGCATGTATGCTACTAGTAGTGGAATCTACTATTCTGGCAATGTTTCTAGTCACATTTCACAGATACAGAAAATGCTGAGAAAGATAGAAAAGCAACTCAGTCTTATACAACATGTATCTTTGATGATTTGAGCATCTCACCTGAGTTTTGTGTTTTCCCTATTAACATGCTGTCTGCCTGAGACTGAAGTGCAGACCATGTGCATGATCTGCCCAAAGCAGAGCTAGAGCTAGAGTCAGGATTTCTGCAGGTTTTACCTGGAGTAACACCATCTTATTTATTATGAAATCTCTCTATGGAGAGTTAAAAATAATAGAGATAGATTTATTCACTTATTTCACCTTTAAAATTATGAAGTATTAGGCTAAAGTAATGACACAGTATTATTTTTGTTTTTAAAGTTCTTCATGTTAGGCTTGGGGATTTTTTCTAGGGAGAAGAAAGAGTTGAAAAGGAATGAGAGAGCAACACCATGTCTCTCCACATGTTCATTATAAATCGCTTTCTTGTGGAGGCCCAAGAGATTAACTTCATTGACCTGTGGCCTTTCACTACTTGCAGACCACCTCTGTCTTGTTCTATGCTGCCTGACTGCCCAGACAGCAGCAGGAATGGAAATCTCTTGTACCTTGCCTCATCTTGCAGGATGAGGCCTTCACTTTGCGAAGTGCAGATAGCCACTCAAAGGACTTCCCCGTGTCACATCTTTTATAAACTCCACCATGCCTTTCCTGTGTCTGTGCAACATCTCAGTTCATTAGGAAGACACAAGATAGCAGAAGGCATGATACAGTGTGTTTTTGGATCCCCCAAGTCCAGGAGATCCTCCTTCCTGTACCACACATGGGACCTTTAACTTTAACCCCGCCATGCCTTTTGTCTGAAAGGGAGAGACTATTTATGAGGAGTCATACAAAATAAACATGAAGAGTTCACCATAAAATATGACAACCACTTTAAATAATGTTGACTTAATTAAACTTTAAACTTTATTTATATATTTTATGGCCGTAGTGTGAGCTCTTCTCGGATGTTTACTTCAGTGAAAAAATCCATCATGTGAGGACCTTGAAAGGAATTAATCCCCTTACCCCTGGCACAGAACTCAGCTCCAACAATTCAGATCTAAATATTTAGTGATGGATGATACATGTTTATAGAACAGAGGGCAGCATGACATTTAAATGGGATCCGGAGTTGCTATAGTGAGCGTACATTGTTGAAAAGAAACTGGAAGCTGAAGCCATGCCAATTATCAGAAGCTGATAAGTCAGCCCCTTTTTGCATGATTTTTCCCTTCTATCTATCCCCTCTGGGTTTTTGAAGGCTTCTTCACAAAGGGTTATGAACAGTTTTCAGAAGGAAAAGTTCTGCTGACTCTTGTACGTTTGGTAGTGCATCCCATGGTTAAACTAATAGCCTCATTGGGTGTCAGCCAAAGGTTACAGGCCTCTCAAAATATTCTTGGAAAAAAAAAAGAGTTTATCACTGAACTGAAGTTTCTCATTAGTAACCCTGTGTTGTCTAATCTGTGAAATTACATGATTAACTCTTTTGCAGAGACAGCTTCAGCCAGAGTTTGCAATCCCACAGGAAGTTATTAAAAGTATCACCAAGATAATTTCCCTGCTTTGTACTTGGCCCTTAGGGTAAAGGAAATACATCATTAGATGAGTACTTTATAATAAAGCTATAGATCACTAACAATTATTAAATGGCTGTCAAGAATGATTATTATTTTAAAAGTTGAGGACTGTGCAATTTGAAAAACAAATAAAAAACCTTGAAAGAAATTACTTCCTTTGTTTTTGTATAGAAATTAGAAACATGCCTTCTCCCCCCACTCTCTTTGAAATGATTATTGGAATATAATCTTTCTCTATACACAGCCATCTCAACTTCAACTTTTCTTTTTGCAGTTCTAAAATGAGTCTTAATTAAAGCAGCTGCTTCCTATTTGCAAAAAAAAAAAAAAAAAAAAAAAAAAGCTCTTCCATGACCCAGAAAATAACAGGATTTTTTTGCATGCAGTAAGAATGACACCTTTATGCATAAGCCACAAACCCCCCAACACTTCTGGTCACTGAAACAGAGGTAGTGGTCCTTATCCAGAAGTGATCCTTGCTTTTGGTGAAAGTTGAACTCAGGGTTATTTGGGACACTAGTCACGTGTTTTAGCTGAGGTCATTTACAGATGTTTCCTATGACTTGTTGTGCTCATTTTTGGCTTCCAATGAGTTCCTCCCAGATCAATGTGCATTTTAGATTGCATCTTTTGGGAGGAGGGGCAACAGTTTAGGTATTTATTGTTTTCCCCCTAGTTGGCAGTAATTTCTTTTTTTCTCCTTTTTATTTTATTTCCTGTTAGTGAACAAGTGGAGTGATCAGCAAAAGGGGATTTGGACAACATCCACACAGTCAGTCTTCAATGACAGGCTGTGACACAATTACTCTGCATGGACAGGGATGAAGCATCTACCTCAACTGTGCATTAGGCAAATAGATATGAGAGGCTGGTGGAAGTAAGTGCTTGGAAGCAGGAAGGACTCTGCTTGTTCTCAGGTCATACACAGCCAACCACTTCTACACGTTCTGGATTAGTTATAAAACCAAATAAAAAAAAAAAAAAAAAGAAAAAGAAAGACTGAGCTGGAATTTTGAAATATCATAAGACTGATCCTCTAACATACCTTGTAAAGGCAGACTGTCATCAAACACCTGTAAGAAAGCCTGTTTTTGATCCTGTGAGAAAGCCAGATCTTTCAACGGAGTTTTTTTTTAGGAAATAATTGCATAGAGAGTCTCAGTTCTAAAGTATATCATAGGGCTATCCTTGTGGCACATTTTCTTGTGATTTCATCTAAGAGAGTTTTGGCATGGCTAATGCATCCATTTGGTATAGTCTAGGGGTTAATGAACAGTAAATAATCAGGAGAGCTGAAATCTAGTCTCAGCTGCATAAATATACTGCCAGTCAAGACATTTTATCTTTCTAGGGCACATTTTTGCTTTCTCTCATAACTCCTTCTAGCTTTTTACATACTGTGATCTCCTAAGAGAAAAGTCAGTCTACTGTGTAAGCATAGTATACATTTATGCATTTTAATATACATGCAGTTTCCTAAGAATGAAGAATTTTGAGCTACATTGCTGCTTGCTGACCTTTTCCATTTGCTATCATTTGCACTGATTAAAACTGGTATCCTCTTCAAGTGTTCCTCTTTAAAATTTGCTCTGACCTGCTTGTTCTTTTTTTTGAAATGTAATCTGAGAATGACCCGGATTATTCTTTGATCCTTGTAATGCTTAAACTAAGAGCTACATGTCTAACACTTTTCAGAAAGCTTAGAAAGGGGAGGAGAGTTTGTCTGCTTTGGTGTATACATATGATAATATTCCTCATATTGCAGTTCTAGTTTCTAAAAATAATACAACTGGAAACCACTCTGAAATGGAAGATGCTTCATAATTTAGTTAGGGTAACTCCTTTCATGATCTTATTATTTTTGTGTGTATTTCGTAGCATTAAAAAAATCTTAAAAAGTTCTCTCTAGTCTTTCTCTAGTATTTGTTAACCAATTAGAGAGAGATGATCTAATAATTCCTCAATTATTTTTTATCAGAAAATAACTTGAAATATATTCAGACATATGGTGCTTAAATAAGTGCAATTTAAATCTTTTAAGTCTTGTTTACTATTAGTACAGGGCCTGGGTTTCAGCTTGAGGCTAGAAATTCTTGAAGATCTACCAAAAAAAAAAAAAAGATTATTGATCTTCAAAACTTAGTTAAGAAAATCAATCATCAGATCTATTCTCACAAGAATTCACAGTTTTAAGCTGTCTATGCAACTATCCACATATCCACTGGAAAACTTTCAGGAGTGCACAAATCATAAAACATTGCAAATATTGATATACATTCCACATGCACACCTTCAGGATTGAAAGCATTACTAAACAAATCTCACAAATGTTAACAGAAAATCTTTTACTTGAGTCTATCACTTTGAATTGGAATTTTATAATGTGGATCTCTGAATTTGTAGAAGACAACTAGGTATGCACTTCAGAACTCATCAGAAAAGCAGTATCAACAGAATTCTGGTTTGCTGGACAAATATAAGGTACAATATTCTTCCAGCAATTTCTTTTCTTGAGTGATATGTTCTGGCTGAGTTTCACTGAAATCCATGGTGAAATGCTGTTTTATACATTTAGAAATAACTATACATGACAGAACCAATGTAATTAGTGACCATTCTTGCACAGACAGGTTCATCTTCGTCTCACAAAACAGCTAGTACATACCTTTGCTGTTCACTTCTGTTGTGCATATAATACCTTCAGAAGATATATGACTCCTCATCTGCTTTTACCTTGAGTTATGCTATTGCATCTGTGTCAGTAGCTATCCTCTAATTTTCATTGTAAAACTAACTTGTCACAGAAGATGAAGACTGAATAAGCTCTTCTCTGCAGTATTGACTTATTTTCCTTTTTGTGCTATTGATTCTCCTTAATACAGTCATCCAAAGAAGAGACCATTTTTCATGCATACATAATAAAACTCCATCATCTGATTTAAATTCTATTTTAAATCACTTCTGCTTGTTTCAGGAGAAGTCTTGAATGCCTGCCCTTTCAATTAAAGAACGAAAACAACCACAACAAGCATGTGGACCTATTAACTTTAAAAATGCTGTTGCAGGCCCTCATTCCACCTGTTTTGAAAGGTAACACAGGCCCTGGTTACTCTTATCCTGAATGCAATTCTATCATCAAAAGAGGGATCATGACCTGCATGTGGGTATGACATTTGCAAAAATACAATATCTTTCTGTTTCTTCTGCTGGAAAAGGAGGAGAAAGACTCTCTCCTATGACAAGGATGGATGCTTCAAAGAGCATCTCCTCTGTCACTTTGCGGGTGTTTCACACTGCTGGAGGCAGCAGGCACAGAGCCCATCTCTGCTCACCGGAAACCTCCCACCTTCCAGACTCACCACTTCAGTCAAAGTCACACCAACGTCACATCTCATTCAGAGATGAAGAATGAAAGTGGAGGATTCAGTGAAATAACAGCTAGAACATGTGTGCAAAAATAAAATCTTTTGCTGAGTTTTTCATTTATTGGCTGTTCAGGCTGCTTTTTAAACCAAAAATTTCTGTTTAATTTTTTACTTCATAATCAGAAAAAAAGTGCAAATCATGGTTCGTGTTCCTATTTATAATTATTATTACACTTAGGATGTGTGGAAAATCCGTTATTCATAGTACTATGTTTTAGTTGGTAGAGCACCAGACTCACAGATGATTAGTGATAGCTGATGAAATGAACTTTCTCTAGAGTTCAGGGATCTTGTGTTATATAAAATTTAATTTCTAAAATCAATGCCTTTGATGTCTTCCCAGTACAAATATTTAACTCACAATTAAGTACTTCGGACAAAAGTCTGGGAGAGGGAGAGAGAGTGAAAGGGGAGAGGAGATGTGGTTAAAGGCAATCTTCAACAGGACAACTTGAAAAGTATGACTAAAATTTCTCAATAGTTGCTGCTGACTTTCTGGTTTACGTGGACTTGCCAAATGTATTTTCTTTGGGTCAGATCTTACTTGTCTTGCTCACACATGTATTCTCATTGACTACAACCCAAATTTTGCTTACTCTTTCTGTTTTTCTAATTTTCTAAGGTCCAGTTCAAGTAAAGTAGGGTTCTTTGTTGCCTGTACCAGTTAACAGGCTTGGATCCTATGCTAATGCTCACTTTTTTCAGAGGAAATGGTTCTCTTATTTTCTTTAGTTGTCACAGAAGGAAAACAAGAAAAGATGAAACTTTGTCTGCATTTACAGTGAAACCTCTGCCATCCAGAGTCCAACCTCAGCCAAATGTTGTGATTACCCCCTGCTCTAAACAAATGCTGCCTCTGCAGTCAGTCTCTTTCTGTCTCTTTCTGTTGTTGTTGGGAGTCAGGGAGAGCTAGTAGAAATATTTTTAAATATGTTTTAAAATGTTTTCTTTTCTTTAGTTTTTGGCCAAAATTCTAGTTTTCAATGCAAAAGCAGAGAGTGGTCTGTCAAAAAGCTAACTTTTTGCTAACTACAATATTGCAATGATATGAGCTTTCACAGAACCCAGCAATGATATGGTTACACACCATGCCCAGAATAGCTAGCACTGTGCTTTTATACCTGGATCTATATAAGAACCTGCAACTGTAAGATTTTTTCTACCTCTATGAACTTTATTTCTTAGTTAACTCCAGTCTCAAATAACTCAGGCTATATTGCTGAATACCTTTAGAGGGAAATAAAAGATTTTTTAGGGCTTAAATATCTATTCTTCATTGCAAACTAAACTAGGAACAAACGAAAGATGGAGTGTATGACTGCAGAAGATTGGGAATCCACTTAAGAGAAAGCTGGCCTGAGACTTCTGGCACTTGGGTTCTACTTCTAGTGCTTCAGGCAATCTGTTTTGGGAACCTGGGTGTGTGTCTTCCCACATTGCTTTAAATCTTACTTTGCATGTAGCCTGGACTATCTCACATTACTTATGCCGAAGTACTGTCATACACATCCAAGCTTCAGTGAAAGTCTTGGGTCTATGATACACATTCTTCTGCTTAGTCTCCCCATCTTCTTTCCATTGCACAGCATACAGTGTTTTTAGCCCTTGTGGACTGCATGCTAAAAATTGTTTTATTTTTTTTCTAGAAATTGGTTGCATTCCATGAATTTTAAAACAAACATGTGAGCAGAAACTTTTCCTCCTTAGGCAAGTATGATGCTGAACTGGTTAAGACACCTATTTATATTCAAGGACATTGATCACTACCTGCAATGTGAGACCAATGACTATAATCTTTACTTGAAAGTCCTGCCTTCCCCTTGCCTCCCTTGGCTAGTCAGTAGGGCTGCTGCAGATAAGTTTGTTCCTGGGATCATCTTTTTCTTGGGTGGTAGGAAGCAGTTCCTTGATGTCACATGGCAGCTGCATTGACATTGTCAGAATCCCACAAAACATGCCCAGCAAAAGAGATGAGCTCAGGAGCTCATCTGGGGAGCTGTTACTAAGCTTAGAACAAAACAGCTCTCAATTAATAAACTGAAAGTCTGACCTGTTTATCTGAGCCAACTTATTTAAGCAGATGGGTTCACTGGGTCACCCTCCAAACGTCCATGACAGGTCCTGGCTTGCAGGCCTGCTCCTCACTGAGCAAATTGGAAAGCCCTTGTGATGTCTTCACCTTTCAGGTCCCCATGAAGTGTCTATGGATTAGTAGGCACCAAGCGAGTAACAACAGGGAGGGAGGAATAACCTCCGGGTACTTGGCTTGCATCACACTCAGAGGGAACTGGTCACTGAAGATGGAAGAGGGGGAGTACCTGTTGCCAAATGGCTGTGATTACAGTGGTGGCAAACTTCCAGGGAAACAGAGCCTCAGTTCTGTTTTATCAGGATCTCTTGTAAATTGCTATTAAGAAGTATTTTTCAACAATCTCATTTTTATTAGCCGTTTGTGCCCATTATAGTTTTCTATTTGCTAGTTTGTTATGGCTGTAACATAAATAAAGTTCTAAAAATGTCTCATTTGAGGAACTGCAGAGCTGGGCATGCCATTTAGACACAGATAAAAGCAGATGTAAAGGGCTTTCTTTGTAATGGATCTATTTTATATTTAATAGAACTGTCATATAAACGTATACTAGCATTTAAAATGCAGTTTCTAGGCTATAAAATAAACACCATTTCTAATATTGCTGTTGGCTTTCACCTATAGAACACGCTTCATTAAAAGCTCTATAAGGCATTTACGTGGGATTGCCATGTGATTTACTATCTAAGCGCCACCCCAGGCAATGAATGTCTTCCTCCTCCACCTTAGGAACCAGTTCCTCAAAAATATCAATGATACTAGGAGGATGAGTCAATAAGGCAGGACTGGTGTGATCAGAGACGTAGTGCTGGTAGAAACTGACACATCTTTCTTAGCAGGACTTGTGCTGGCTGTGAATGCTTTTTGCAGGCATGGTAGGCTTGAGAAACACCTTCACATTTAGTTTGCTCACTGGAGTTCATAAGACAAGTGCCACATTAAAAATAAATGTACATATCTCAGGTCTCTCTGGAAGGTACAGCCTTCAGGTCCAGAAGGCACAGCAGGACAGTGTCTGTGGAGTGAGGCATTAGCTCCACTTGTGTGCTTGTCAGACTTGGGTTGAATCACCCTTTGGAAGTACTCAGTTATTGCCATTAACTGTACAAATAGCTATCTCAATGAGGTGGCTAAAATAAGGTGGAAGCACCTGGACCCAGGTTGTGCATTACTGGTCTAATCTCGAACTACAACACAGCACAAAAATGTTGTCTCTGACATGATTCTTAATTTCATCCTAGGATGAGAAGGATTTTTTTCCTGTTGGGTGAGTAATTCAGAATCATTTTAGCTTTCCATGTAAATCACTGAAGATGCTGAGTTCTTCTTGGGCCCCACAGCCCTTCTTAGCAAGAGTGTGTGGTTTCTTCCCTTATAACTTCTGTTGTTAACAGTGATTCCTCAAGTCTTGCAGGAAAGAAAGCTTCAGGAAGAGGAAAAGCAATCTGCAGCCTCAGTTTGTAAAGTGTCCAGACCCATGAGCTGGCAGACACTGACAGTGAACCTCCCATCGCTGCACGACACAGGGCAAACACCTACACTGACACATGTCTGGAAGTTCCTGGCCCCTGGAGAAGTAGAGTACTGATGTTTGCTGGCTTTAAAGTAAGCATTATTAGATGCTTAGCATTAAGTTACACATCCTCAATGAAGCTTCTTGAGATCTCTAATTCTCCTTCTGGATACTTCAAACTTTACCTGGTTGCACAGTTATTTTCCAAGCTGCTGTGCTTCAGGCTGATTTTTATTTGTTTGATGAAGCAACATACTATAGCCATTTCTGAGAAAGATACTGAATGAAAAACTGCATAATTCATTTTTTTCTACTAATGGCAATCTCTTCTTCAGATGCTATCATGTTTTCCAGAGGTGCTTCATGTGTGGCAGGGTAAAGCCCCTTTTGTGCTGATTGTATAATAGTTTCTGTTTCAATTCAAATCTAACCAGATTCTATTCCTTTGAACAAAAAAAAAAAACTTAGGTGCTGAGCTGAGACTTAAATTTCAGCAGCTGAAAGTTTCTAAGAAATCAGTTTTTGCTAAGCATTTTCGATCTCCTCATGGCCTGTGGACACAACAATATGAATAAATTATATTTTTTTCAAAAATAAACATTTATATGAACAAAAAGGACACTTGTGGATCAGATAACTGAAACTGAGGCTCCAGATTTGGACTCCATCCTAGCCTTTGCTGCAGAGCTGCTTGACTAGACATATTGGGTTAACTCACAGATGGGCTAAGCAATTTCAATCAATAAGAGTGTTGTGACAGGCAAATCCAATGCAGATATTCCACAGGAGGCATTCAAGATGACTGAGAACTCATGAATTTTGTCTCTCAGTGACTCAGGTCTCCATCAGACAATTAGATTCTGATAGTGAATAATTAAATATTTGTAGAAAAATAAATAAAACAATAAGCAATTGAAAAAAAAGTAAAATTGCTTGGTGAAATTCAGCATTATTTTCTGTAATGTTCTTCAGTGCATGGAGGTAAACTGATAAAAGCCTGTTTACTTAAACTTAGAAACTACATCTTATATATTAGGACACAAGTTGTTTTCAGGTCCACTCAAGTAGATGATGAACTTAAGTGCTGAGAATCACCCTCTGGAGATATGCTTCTCCTCTGACTGTAGAAGCAGCCTTTAGTGCACAGAGCCCCTCTGAAGTGCTTGAAGTGGATGGGATGATCTCAGGATGCAGTGACCACTCTGCAAGATATTTCTTTAACATATTTCTGGCTGTTCAATAGAAACAAGTGAACAGTTGCACTGTTAAAGGCTACTGAATGCCAGAGAGGCAAAAAGCTCTTTAGAGGCCTTTAGCCTGACATTTTTTTACTTTTAACCTTGCATCCTGGAGAGGATCTTTTAATGCTGCTTCTTTACAAGTGATATTTATATTACAGAACTTCCTGAATGCCTCCAGCTCTGTTGTGCCAAGCACTGAAGAGAGCTGTGAATTAATTCCCATTACAGACTACTGTGCAAAATTCTGAACCTGTATTTGGATTAAGTATCTTCATCACAAACAGTCTAAATTTTGCTGTATCATACCCCTAGAATGCTCTGAAAACTTAGCTGTCAGTGTCTTTATGAAATAGGCCACTTCCATTGAGGACTGTGTTCTTCCAGGAAGATAAGCAGGTGCCTAAGGTTGGGCATATCTTTAAATCACATTGAAATTGATGCACCATTAAGAGCCTTACACAAGTGGTCTAGTGTCGGACTGCCTGGCAAACATGAGAAATTTTGCTGAGACCAGAAGCGCTCACAAAATCAGTGAGCTATAATGATTTCCTTATGACTCTTCTCTAAACTGCACTGAGTGGAGCTCTGGCACAGGAGAGAGTTTGGTCTATGGCGTGTAAATAAATAACAAATGAACAAGTCAAAGCTAAAGCTGAGATGAATGGAGTGGTTCACACAACACAGCTATAGTTTTACACTGTCTTCAGGCTATGGTATAAACCATCATACTTTGCTTCAGGTTCTCAGAACTGTTTTTAGCACCATTGAGGGTGGGTTTTTCGGTTTGCTGTCCACATGAGACAATACTTTTCAACATAAACATTTTTAAGTCATTGTATGCATAAATGTAGTTTTGGATTGAAAGCTAAGTATAATTTATTTGCAGTTAATAGGTTAATCTTAAGTGATTAATAAATTTTAAAAACACTGGATTTTGCTAAAACCTGCTACAAAGACCATTTTCTATGTAAAAAATAGGAATATAATTCCTAGAGAGAGTAAATCAAAGCTTATTAAAAGGTCTGTTTTAAAGCAATTACCAAAGAAATTTAACTATTTCCTGTCATGAATTGTATCTTGTATTTAAAAATTAAATTATCAGAATATGGAGAATTGGGGCATATAAATTTTTGCTATTTAGAAATGGACAAACAGAGGTCAGATACCCGCTGTAATGTCATTAGCATACCTAGAGAGGCATGATAGTCAAGCAATGTGCTTCAAAACATTATGAGCAGGCTGAAAAAAAAATGTCTGAGGAAAGATAAACCAGCTGACAGATAGCTCATGTCCTCCAATATGGAAAGAACGATCATGTGTCAGTCTCTAGCCTAGTTCAAGATCCCCCTAGATGACAGTAAGTTATCTTACTATGCTGGCTGGTGGCTGGACCTGGAACCAGCTCAAAGAGAGAAAAATAAGACTGATCAGCTAAGTACAGGGACCATGTTTACAAACTTTGACCCTTATTCATGAAACAGAGCTGAATAATGTATTTCTATCCTCCATCAGTAGTTAAGGCAGTGATGAGAAGTGAAACCTCGGGAGGAGGAATGACAGAAACATTCAATCAGAAGACCATTAACCAGAAGAGCAAACAGAAGGGCAGAGTGTACCAGCTCAAGAGTGCTGAGTGGAAGGTAGGGAGTTTATATTTTATCTATTTTTTTCTCTCTTTTTCCACCTGGGTGGAAAGTAGGACATTTATATTTTACCTATTTTGGTCTTTTCTCTCTGAGGATTGGAAAGGAATCTGAAGAAAAACAAAACAAAACAAAAGAAAAATACTCTGTGACCCAAGGAGCAAGGAAAACTGAAAAGTTAGGTTGGGAAGAGGATATCTTCTTACTAGAAATAATGACTGAGAATAATGAAACAGTAATCGGCCTTGTCTGTACAGAGTCATCTACAGCAAAACAGGGTAATGAAACAGCATGTCCCCCCAAGGAGAGCTCCTAAGCACTGAAGCATAATTCTTGCCAGAGAGTTAAATCTCAGTACAGCCCTTCACTGTGAAATTTCTGCAGCGCTGAAAATACACATACAGTCACACACTGACATTGGAAGAAAAGCTGTGTTGGCATTTATAAGACTGTAAGGTCAAAGTTAATTTTGTCAGATTTACTAATTGTTTTCAAACCATGTCTTTTATTTAAGCTGATTTAAAAGTAAACTTTGACTTACTGTGATTTGGTTTTAAATACCTTTTGGTAACAGTCATTCTGAATTATAAATAGCTTCATCCTTCTTCTTCCTTATCGAACTTTGACGTATGCGAGATAATAAGAGGGATTTTAGAAATATTGATGCAAACCAGTCTCCCCTGAATCATGTTAAGTCAATAGTCCCTACGAGTTAATGTTCAGATCACAGAGAGGGTATGCAGTAAGGGGCTGGGGAAGGGAGAGTAGCTTCTATGGCTTCTTTGGAGTCAGAACTGATTCATTATCCACTCCATTTAAAAATGTCAAAGACAATTTTTGTAAGCATGCATCCATTCCCCTTCTGCTAGAGAAGTATATGGCTATATAACTAAAAGTGAGTGCAGTTAAAGAGAGATAGTCATGGCTTAGTGCATGCTGTAAGTAGATTGCTGTCATCACTGAAGTTAAACCAGGGGACCAGGGGAAGATGAGATGTCATACTAGCGTTTGTCTACACTTCTATTCCTGTTGGTATTTCTGTGTATTGCTTTGTTCCTTGAGATAATAATGCTTTCATTATTTAAATAAAGATTTGTTAAATTTGCTTTCCTGGGATAAATGTTACAGGGACTGGATCAGGGCCTCTTTATTTACTCCCTTCTCTGCACTTACAAATATTAGACCATATTAGCAGGAAAGGGACCGCACAAGAGGCAAGAGAATTCCAAACTTTTTTGCTTTCTCTGAAATAGCCTGGCCTTAATCCTTCAAATATTCATTATGTGACCAAATTTTGTACACTTGAGTATGATCATTAACTTCTATGGGAATGCTCTCATAAATAAAATAGATCCTATTTTTAAAATGCTGGAAGGATTGAGTCTTGTGCAAAATGGTTGAGGTTTTGCGACATCTCTGCCCTCTATGTATTTTCAGGTCATGGTCTGTCATTTTATTTGCACTGTAAAGCTTTTCCTTGGAGAACCAGTGGAGCTTGGAGACAGTAATTGAGTTCCTTTCTACTGAAAAAAATACCATGCATCTCAAGGAATGTAGGCTGCAAGACATGCAAAGTTATCCTTCCAAATTCAAGATATCACTATTGATGCAGAGGATATAGGGATGCAAATGAATGTTTAATCTAGATAAGAGAAGACAGAGGGAGACATGACAATCCCTTGCAAGCATGTAAGCAGCTACTACAAAAAGGAAGAGAACAGTCTTCACTACATGTGGATATGACAAGAGATGAGACATTTACAATATAGAAGAGCAATTTCATTAATAATAAAATGATTTTCAAACTCTAGGAATAGTTGAGCTGTGAATTTGTTTGCCTGGGAGATTGTCATATCTCCCTCATGAAAAGCCTTCAGACAAACATCTATACTTTTGAATCCTGTGTATCCTACTGGAAATAGGATGGTAAGTGAATCTCCTAAGATCCTCTCTATCACTACTTTCTGTTACTCTAATTGACAAAATCAACACTTACGCTTTAAGTGCAGATGTGTCATTTCTGGAAGTAGAAAAGATGCAGAAGGGACCCAAAGGGAGAGCTGAAATGGAGTTTGCAAAGTTCTAACAATAATCTCTTCCTGATTAGCGATATTTAAAGAAACAACTTTAAAAGAATAAGTACAAAATTGTGATATGACACTTTCAGGGAAGAATTTCCTCCTTGCTAACAGTATCCTTTACCATTTTTCCTCCTGATCTTTGGATTTTATCTTGAGGTGAAAACATGGAAATGGTATCACCAAGATGCTATTAAAGCAGCTCCTTACTTCAAAACTATTGTTTGCAACAGTGATGTTTGTAAGGATAACAGCTATCATCTTTGCTGTCTCTAAACCATAATAGCAGACCTGAGAGCAAGTGATACCTGCTTTCCACACAAATTTGGTGAGAATCAAATCTTGCTAAACCTGCTAAACCTCTTTTCAGAAGTGAATGGAAATTGTATTTGATCTTACACAAGTAATCTACTTACTTTGCTAGGGCAGGAGATCATTTTGAAGCAATGCTTAGATTGATGGGATGTGTAAAAATAGAAAGAACAAAAAATATCAGCAGAGCCATATTGCTCATGGAGGAAGAAAACTGCAAAAAGCTAGAGAGGGAAATTAATGTAAAAGACTATGTATGAAGAGATGGAGCTGTCTCACTCCTTAAAAAAAAAAAAAAAAAAGTTCAGCATGGATCCATATGGTGTGAGATTTCTCTTCTGTGACATTTTTATTAAGGTTATGTATATGACCGTTCATTCTGCTGGTGCTAATTGCTGTCTATTGGACCCTTCGCTACTGTGTACAGAGAACACATGCTTCCCCTCCACACTGCCATCGCTGCGGGTGCACTGGATCCTTCTGCTGTCCTCAGATAGGAACCTGCTGCTGCTGCCTGACCACAACAGCTGGGAATATTCTGCTTTTAAAAGCTTATCTTGTTGATACTTGAGTTGAGCTATTACACAGTGGAACAAGCAAACAGAATGAATGGACCCGCTGCGGGCAACTTATGGTAACAAAAAAAGCTTCCATGTGCTTTTGAATGTGGCTCTTGTCTTGGAATTGACAGTGATGTTTAGCATAGATGTTTCCTGCGAAGAAAATGTGATGGTATAGAGCCAGGAACAGTCTAAAAAGAAACATGCAGAGAAGACATGTTCAGCACTTAAGCTTCTTTGCAGCTCTAAGCAACATTTGGAGACCAGTTTTGCAAACATTTACTCGTGAGAACAGCCTGGCTGAAAAGTAAGGGGCTGCTTTTGTTGCCTACCATAGCTAATGGTATTAAGAATAACTTTTATGCACAAAATGAATACATAAATTGTGTCCTCCATATCTTCTATGAAACTTTTAAGAAAATATCCTGACAATAAAGTGATATTAATTTATCAGAATTAGGTACAGGCACATGCATATGTATTGTACATATGGATATACGTATATGCAGATCAGAGCACAGATGCAGCACAAATATGCCTGGGTTGGATGGACCACCCAGAGAAATAAAGAAATCATTAATTTTGCTTATCACTTAGCCTGCAATTTAGCAAAACATCTAATAGTGTCATGAATATTCCTGTCATGAGGGAAGTGTTACAGCCATTTGTTGCATAATGCAGACCATAGAATGTCACCCAGCTAATCTGACTTAGAGGTACATGCATCTTATAAAAGATGTAGGGACAGTAGTTCAAATCATAAAAAATAATAGCTACATTAAGAATAATTATCAGACTTAGCTTCATGCAATTGGTCAGTCTGTTAAACTGTTATCTTCTTAACACATTGCCTTTTGCCAGTGTTCCTGTGCTTAGTGATGCCTTGAACTATACACTCATCTGGCTGCATGCAGACTCCACATGACCTCTAGGCAGGAAAATCTCTCTCCCGAAGCCTTAATGGAGGTGTTGCTGGAGCAAGTACAGACCCCGAATGACACGTGCATTATTCTGCACATGAATGAGTGAACATTTGGCTCTTAGACCACACCAAGTAATCTATGAAAGTTGAACTTGACACCAAACAGCAAGGCTGACTCGTATCTTTGGTCTTATGGTGATGGTAATTCATGCTATACAACCTCAGTTTTAACTCATTTAACTTACCTAAGTGGTCAGTTCTAGTTTGCCTAAAATACCAGTGACAGTGTCATTCCCTTTCCCCGATTCTCTTCCCCTTCTCCACCACTTCTGGCTTGTGCTGCTTCCTGCTTTGTGCTTGCACAACTATTTATGTGGTTATGAAGAGAACTAAATGAGAGTTAAAAGCAACTCTAAACATTTTATTCCTGTATTAAAAATGGGAGATTCTATCTTAACAGAGTCATAATCAGGAGTCAACATGAGAGGAATTCCTATTTGCTTCCCTTATCACTGTAAAGAAAAAATTGAAAGGAATTTGTATCAAAAAACACTTCAATTAGTGCGCAGGCAAATTTCACTTCTAGGCACTTTTAATCACTTTTAGTATTTTTAGTTCATTTGTGAAATGAAACTTCATTTGCAAAGAGGAAACTGAGAATATATAATTTTGAAAATAGAGCATCCTGCAATTTGTTTTCTTGGCAAAAACTATTACTTTAATTCAGTGAAAAATTATGAATTATATTTTTTTCTGGAAATAACTTATTTGCATGATGATGATTATTATTACTATCATTTGCCTAAACCTCATTAAGGGTAAGTAGGACTTCAAGAGGCTAGCTAGCAATGACAAATACACTGGGATGAGATCCACAAATCTCGTCCCACATACACATATATGTATATTTAGTTAGGCTTCAGATAGTATGCTGCATTACCCTGAGGAGAATTCCAAGGTTACAAGTTACAAGTAATTCTAGAAATCTTTAATAAATAAATAAAATGCTGCAATTCCACAATGGGGCAGCAATATTGTCCTTCATGTGGCAGTATACCTCTCATTTTGCCAAAAGTATTTTGTTGATGTGCTATTTAACTCCATTCTTTCCCCCAGAGATGGTTGCATCTTAGATAACCAGATTAAGTGGATTCTGGGTTCACTTTTTCACTTAGCTTGACAAAACCATTTGCTGGTTCATAGGACAGTAATATGTACTCTTTACATTCATTAAAGCTAACAGCACACTACTTCAAAATTGAACTTGAGCCAGATCTCATTGCCATTCTGTTCATCTTCTGATCCTTTTTACTTTCTGTCCCAACAATAGTTATTTCTTTTGTTTACATTTGACCTCTTTTTCTTATTTCAGAGGAGAGGTCAAAACCTTTTTTTGTTCCCTTGTACAAGAATACAAGAATGCTGTCCTTACATGTGGAAGGAAGGACCAGACAATGCGTTTGGATAAATGCCTTTTCAGCTTTGAAATGTCTTGTAAAATTCTGCTAATGTTTCCCTACCATGCATGAGGCTTGCATCAAGTGCCTTTTTCAACAGCATCACTGTAGACAACCATTTATCAGGTGTATATTGTATGGCAGCGCGGTGTTTGGAAATTCCATTTGCCATATGTTATTCATGATCCTTGCTCACAGCCTTCATTTGTCAGGGGATTTAGATCTCAGCTGTGTTTAGTTTTTGGGGCTTGAGAACAAGTTGACCCACAGGCAGACACCTAATGATATAATTTGTTCAGTGCAAAAGGTTTGACTGCCCTCTATCAACCTTTATGCAGACAACTCCTTTGAATACAGTAATGGATGACAATATCAAAAGCATAAATCTCGGCAAACTTCAAGGTTTCCTGGAAAACATGACTCTTAAACTTTAGGCACATAGACATTTGGCACAATGTCAGAAACTTTCTGGACTATTCATTTATCCAGCGCTGGCCAAAAATAACCAAAGACTCTATGTGTCTGTTGATTTGTTTTGAAATCCATTCAAAACGGCAAAGAAGTTAAAAAGTAAGAGACCAGCAATTGAGAAACAAGACTTCTGAAGTATGAAAGATCCTTTTCTGTATCTTACAACATGTGCTGCTAACAAGCCAGGTCATGTCCCTTGGACCAAATGCTTTCTGTGAACTTAGTGTGGTTAAATTAGCAAGAAGAAATTACATAGTTCAGGATCCTTATGGTTTTAGAAGTAGTAAATAAAGGCCTTGCAGGAGTAGCTGCTTTGGAAAAGGAGAACCGCTGACAAGTGGGCAGTCTCATGGGCAATTTGGCTCAGCCTAGCACAGTCTATGTAATGCTCTTGTCCTTGAGCTCTACTGACTCCAAAGGGTCTCTGCTTTCATTCTTTTTTAATTAAATTAAATTAATTTATGCCTTTTGTTGGGCATCTCCTGGCTTTTATTCTTCTTCTTCTAAGCATGCTCCTTGTGTTATCCTTACTACATTGAGGAGGATAAAACTGTCTTATTCTCTGGAAGAAAACTACTCAGGCTTTTCTCTTCTTTCTCCCTGATATCCAGGCTTCTGGTCATTCTGTCCTAAATAGAGGAGACATTGCTGCACTGCACTTTCTTCTCCATTTTGATGTTCAGGCCTTTGGTTGTCTTGCAATAAATGTTCTCAGACATTTAGTATCAGTGCCAACGAACATGCCCTGCTCCACAGTGGAGCTGTGATCTCCACAGCACAGCCCTGCTGTCACTATTCAAGAGTACCTCAGTCCTCTGTCACCTCTGTCACTTAAAATGATGAAGGAATTAGACCTCACTCTTTTCTTTCTTTTTTTTTTTTGTCCGCCCAATCACTCCAGCCAAATTTAATAGCACCATAGACACATGAAACTGCCTCCCCTGTTGCTTATCTTTTCTGCTCTTTGCTTAAGGCCTCCCTCCTTTAAATCCTCCTTTACTTTCTGTCATACCAGAACACTTACATTTCACAGCAGGAGTGACCAGGAAAGAATTAGTGATTATGAAGGAGGCTTGCCTCTTCCTGTTATTGTACTAGACCAAGCAATTACAGTATTTTGCATTTGCAGTAGCCTTTTGCTCTTTATTTACACAATGGCCACAACAACAAGGTACTTTTTTCTATTTGGAGCCCCTAGATGCACATGCATAACCACTGTTACAGTGCCAGCTACAATAATAATGCTACAAAATACAATAGTTTGTACCACTGTACACGATTAAAAAAAAAAACATAGTTCACAGGATATACGAATTCTTGCAATGGATTTGTGATAAACTGATTGACAAAAGTAATGATGTCTTCTGAGTTCTGGCTGCTTCTACGGATGTAGACCAGAAGCTGCAATAATATGCATCTCTAAAAGCCCAGATGCATATGATAAAAGCAGGAAGAGAAAATATGCTCTATTCTTGGATAGAAAATACTCTGTGGACTGCAAACTTTGGAGTATGGCTTTTAGTTACTTCACTCCTCAAAGGAAATAGCACCTTTTTTAAGCGTGACTGTTCTATGTACATGAAGACAAAAGGAGACAAAGGTCAGCTGGAGGTGAAAAGTATATAAGAGAGAAGAAGTAAAGACAGGTGTAGAACAAATAGAAGGGAAGGTATTGAAGGGAGATGGAAGGCAGGCAGCAAGTTTTAATTTGCAGAAGACAGGGCAGTAACTACTTGCCTGTACTTAAGTTGAAGTTTGCTATGTCTGTCTTGGGAGTATTCCTTCATTCCTTCAGCACTGTTAAAGAAGAGCTTGGGTGTTCAAGAACTTGTCTGCCTTTTTTTTCCAGTTACAGGAGTTCCTTTTCTAATAGTTTAATGAATTTTCATTACTTAATGATACTCATTACTTCTTCCAACAAAAATGCCTGTTTTCTTAAGCTAGCAACAAAAAGTAGTTCAATACTAGGCAACAGACATGCATGAGATACTCTGTTCCTATTTTCCCAGCACTAAAGGTACTACAACTATGTTCATGGGCTATGTTCATGAAAAAGCTGAGCTTTACATGAACGATTCATCTTCTCCAAGGAAATATTGTGGTTCATTTATCCAGAAAAAGGAGCACCCTGTTGGAAACAACATCTTGCTGTGTGGTCCTAACAGGTAATTAATTCTTTTACCAAACCTCTTGCCTCTGAAGTGGGAAGATAATGAACCTCTCAGCCATTGTGAGAATAAATAATCAGTTGTCAAATGCTTTCAACATGTGAGTTGCTAATTAAGAAAAAGCACCATTTCTGCATTTTGACATTTGCAAATGGGAGATGTAGAGCTCCAGAATTTGGCACAAGTGAAACTGAAAAACATGTGTGTAGCTTTGGCTGAGCTCTGCTCAGAGCATAAGTTATCCCAATCTTCTTCCTTGAATTGTTTGGCAGACCTTTAAATTTCTTCCCCTACCCCCATAAGCATTGTCAATTTTCAATGGTAAATCTCATCTCTGAGTATTGCAGCCTAATTCTACATTCAGACTCGATATAAATCAATTAATTTCTTTCAATGGATCTGTGCAGGTTTCTGCCAGCTCAGCATCTGGCCCTATGCATTTCCTCATATGCGCTGCTCATTCTGGTTTGATCAAGCCCTCACTCCCCTCGCTAATTAAGCAGTGTGATAAGATGTAGTGGGCATGCCCAGATTTTCCTTATCACAAAGGAAACTCCCTTTTTTCCTTTCAGTTTCCCTTTACAGTTTGGCACCTTGCCCTCATTCATCTTTGTCTCATCTTAAAACCCACTAGCACATACGATTATCAGGCACTTTCATATGTTCCGGTGAGTCTTTTCACAGAAAATGGATGATTATCTGGTAATTGGTTCTGTGCAAAACATTTATCTTCCTGGCTAATCTCTACAGGGGCAAAATTGAGGTATTCTGAGAGGATCCTTGTAAAGCAATAGCCACTGGCTTTCCCTGTGGTTGAAGGCTCTGGTCCCTCCTCAGAGAAAAGGGAAAAATCACTATGAAAAAAAAGTCTTTATTCCTTTAAACTTGAATGGGAGAACTTTAATGTGAATTGAAATGAATAGCCTTGAAAATTAGCAGAGTGATGGCTGGATGCAAAAGAGGTTGGATTTTGGCTATTTACTGGAGAGGTCAGACCAATTCCTTGTGCTGACAGAACTTGCTCTAAGGGTTGAACTTTCTGCCTGTGAAGGAAAATGCTAGAAGCTGATACCTACAACTTATTATAAGTCAAGAGAATCCACTCCTGAAATATATTTTGGGGAAAACCAGTGCAAGGGAAGTGAGTATAGAAAAAGTAGATGAAATACCTATGAAGAATGAGAGACAAAATGTCTGCTCTGCGCTTTTGCAGCTCAGTTTGTCTAATGGGCCTTGGACTGAGTTGTATGTGCAATTCAAAACAAATATTTACTTATTAACATTTCAGGTTCACCCAGTTCCTAGCCAATATATCAGAGGCTGCCTGATGAAGGCGATAAATTTTTAGCATGTATGTCAGGAAGATGCAAGATATTACTTTCATCCACCTTTATTTAACAATCTGAGATCTTTGAGCCATGGTCTGTAAATTGGCACACCAATATCTCAACCAGTAAGACCTAAGCCAAGAAGTTTTCAGTAATGCAAGTATGGCCATTCACCTTCCACTGTTATAGTTTTCAGCTCCTGAAGCCTGTAAGTGTTATTGTAGGTACAGTTCAGCAAACTTTGCCAGATTTTCCTTTCTTCTTGAACTAACCAAGACCAACACTTCAGTTACAAATTGTCATGACAAGTCATGACAAACACAAATAAAAAGTTAAATGTGCCATTGTAAAGTAATCTATAAAAAAAGCAAAGTTATATTTAAACAAATCCAGAAATAGGCAACTTTAATACCTATACCCTGAGTGAAATCATGTAGAAACAGACTGCTACACTGGAATCTAATAAAAAGATATTCAAATGGAAAGATATCATAAATAGTAAGTTTTCTTAAAGATCTGAGTCTGTGAAGAAGCGAGTACCCAGGATGCTTATTTCATTCATTAGCAATGAAAGAAATTCAGCACCTTGGCTGTGGGATGTTTCTGTAGTATAAGAAATTTTCTATGTATGTATCAATATATGTACAATATATCAATATATGAATTTGAGTGGTTGCTAATTGTGTGTGCTGTGGAGGAATAAAGATGTCATGCACTTCAAAAGAATCTGTTGACCACTAATGACTTTGGTCCATACAAGAATCTGTAACTTCCCTTGATTTTCCTCCTAATCCATCCCAACACAAAATAACTCTTTCCTTTGGAGGTTTGGTGCAGGAAGGAAGTATAGTGAAGCCTGTGTAAATCCTCAAAGCAGTGACACAAAGTAGTTTATAACCACTTTTACTATAGTGATGAATTAAAAACAACTTAGATTTTGTACCCTTCCTAGACAAGTTTGGAAAATATTCCATGGGAATAATTGATGCTTTCTCTATGTCTTTTCTGACACAGAGATCTGAGATATATTGTTTTCAATGATTGTGTTGCTTTTTGGAGTTGGCTAATTATATTGAAAACTGCAAAGATCAAACAAATTGACTATGGAGGATTTTCTCTCTCCCTCTAGCCCTGAAGACAAAAAGACAGGTAAGTAATAGGGCAGGCAAGCAGGCAGTGCACATTTTGTTGAGCAGTGGCTGTAAACACCTCAGGTAATTTACTGTGTGGATTCCTTCATGAAGAAGACTTTGAGCAGGACATATAAAATAATATAATAAATAATGTAGTCCTGGTCCTAAAGCTTCCTCCTCTGACTGGAAGTCAGTAGCTCTCTTTTCAGGTGGCATATCTTGTTCCTCTTTATAGGACTTTTTAGAAGATAGCAAATGGTTTTTAACTTCTGAGCATGGTTCAATAGGATGAGGACAGTCTTACTTTATGTCTCAGAGTGCATGTGCCACATCTAAAGGTATCAGTGGCAAAGGAAAAGGAATAATTTGGGCTGTGACTCATGTATTTAGCCTCAGAATAAATCTGAGGTTGACATATTCACATTAGGTGAATACTTCATACAGACAGATACTACATGATCAAAACCCCATCTGTAGCATTTAGTAAAGCCTGTAAGAGAAGATCTATGCAGAAATGGTGAGGGAATGTGGCTGCTGGGACAAACAACTAGGATTCTTGAAAGGGACCACTTCTCCATGCAGGTTGATAGTATATAACTAGCACAAATGCAAGTGACCATACAGTATCCATTCAATGTTCTGGTCAAGGTGGAGACTTCCCTCAAGTCTTTCCATGAGCCTGTTAGTGTTCATTGCAATCTAACTATTTTGGGCCCAAGAAGGGCAGTTGTGGTGGCCTAACAGGTCACGCAGGCAGCAGGAACCCTGCCTCCTGCAGGCAGGGAGCCAGGAGAGCAATGACGTGTTGATAAACGGGAATCAAAGGAAAACAGAGAAATGTGAAACCTGATCCACCTCATATCATCAAGACTGATAGTGATTTTCCACTCTATCTGGTAGGTCAAATGAACTTACAATGCAGTAACACAGAAAAAGAAGATGGAAATATTTTCATTTTCTCTCAGAGTCAATATTTCCCTAGTTGGAAATTAATCAGTGGAAAAGAAGTTTAAGGGGAGGATGTCAAGGTTTATTTGGGCTTCAAAATAACTTTTTAAGACGTTGCCTTTTGTTGCTGTTGCAGGTTTAGAGGTCAGAGTTTCCCTCCACAACATTCTTCTCTTGACAAATGATATTTACAGCAGCCAACCAGGTATTTTTTATTTTAAAGTGACTTCTTGTGTGTCCTACCATAAGAAAAACTATTCAGATATGGCAGAGAAGATAAAGCATCCACAATCAGCTCTAATTATGTCTCATGAATCAAATAACATGTCTTCTTTTTTTTCTTTTTTCTTCTTTTCTTGAAAGATCACTGGAGCGAATCTTCATCTGCCAATTCTACCATCTGATTGTAAACCAACTAAATTTTGTATGCAAATAATTCCTGCTAATGTTTCTACTGTTATGAATTTGTGAAAATATAATAAGTGCTGGAAGTAATGTTGACTGGTCTTACCTGTTGATGTATAGATTATTGAAGTTCACCATCTTAAAAGCAATGAGGAAAAAAACTGTTGTGTCATAAAGAATATATTTGAAGAGAAGTATGACATACTTCTAACCAGTCTTCTCACTAGATTATTTGCCACTTTCAAAAATAGAAACTCAGGAAAAAAATAAGAGACACCAAAGCAATTATTCCTTCCCCATTAGCAACATTTAAATTGGCTTAGTCAAAGTTTGGGCTTTATTATGCAACTGTTTTTGGAATCAGCCAGCATGCAGAACTGAAGGATGAAGCATTAAATCAGGCAGTTCTCCCTCTTTCCCTCATTCTTGTAACTGTATTAGATTCTTCTCCTCAAACCAAAAATAGACAAAAAACAAAAATAAGAAAGAAGTGAAATATTCATCTGGAGGGCTATTCAGATAAGCAGAGGCAGAAAAGCTATCTGATCCTCAGTGTGACTTAACAGCAGTGGAAGGCAGAAACTTCACTCAGGGCCTGTGACTCTGAAATGTTATTTCTTCTTATCATACATCAGAACACATCTGTAGAAGCTTTCTGTCTCAAATGCCAGATGTTTTCATTCCCTTTATCATCACGCATTGATTATTTCTTGTTTGTTCAAGGCTTATGTTTTGGTCAAGGTATTATATTTTGTTTCTTCACTGATGAGTATAATTATTTAGGGAAAGGAACTTGTTATTTTGCTAGTTTTCTAAAATGTTCTATCATATTCAAAGGACTAATAATAATACTAATGAGCAACTAAAGTTATTGTTACTAAAATTTTAAGCATTCATTATATCAAGAACAACTTTCCTTGGGAATATTCCTAAGAGCTACGAACTTCCGTCCATTTTTATTATAAATCCATCTCTCTGTAAATGTTCTGTTTCAGCCTAAATACAATGGAAGATAGTAGCTCTTCCCTAAGAGGTAGCTGAGGCAAATTCCTATGGCATATGGAGGTTCAGAAGCAAACAGGGAGATGAAGTGCCTCCCAGATTGCCAAGAGACTGCCCCCCCTGGACTACAGCACAATGCAATCTCATACACGTCAATAGAAAATTTGTCTTCCATTTATGTTGCCGGATTGAAGTCTAATCTACTGAGATACACAAAAGATGGTTAGGCTCTTCTCTTTTATTGATTATAATTAGATTTCAGTATTTCAATGCTGCTATGCATATGAATTATAGTCTTTTATGGGAATGTTTACTTCTGGGATTTTTGCCCTGTTTATTCAGCTTTGCACATGCTTCTATATATTGCTTGTCTTGTAAAGATTTGTCTATCAGTGAATTACTGACATCAGCCAAGGAAGACTCTATCTCACAGATTACAACAGGGAATTGCTTCTCTTCCCTGAGTGTTCTGAGTGGGTCTGAATGGTACACGACCAGGATGCTTGCCATAAAGCACCCTGATCTGTAAAGGAGATGGGATAGCCTCTCTACAACAGGGCGTAGGCAGGGAGCAGAGAAACAGGGAGAAGGGGAAGGGTTGAAATAGAAGACCAGACTTTGAGTTTTCTGGAACCAGGGTTCACAAACCATGAATCATGCAGTAACTGCAGAGCCAAATGCTTGGACGAACAGAACGAGCCCTTAACAATTAATTAATTGTTGACTTTTACTGCCTGCACTGCAGATGTGCTATCATTTCTACAGAGCAGTCCCTCACCAATCTCTTTAAGCTGTTTACAAAATAATTGGTAAATGCAAAAAAAAAAGAAAAAAAAATACTTGCATGAAAGTTACTTCCACAAACGCACAGATGTGTAGGCATGCACACAATGAAAATAGGAGAAAGGTTGAAGTATGCATGATGTTTGATTTTATGAGAGTTTATGAATGTCCTTTGGAAAAGATTTCATGTCTTATTCTCCTATGCTTCCTGGATTTTCATGTTTCCCATCAAAAAAAAAAAAAAGGAGAATATCCCTTCATTTACAAAATGAGTTGGATTTAACTCTATAATTTGTAAATATTTATACATATTTCCAAAGAATACATGGGTTGAACTGCATTTTTTCCTGATTACTTATGAGCCTCAATATATCATCTTAGCTCCCACATCCCGCAAGTTTTTTGTACTTAGAAAACTGAACTTTCAGATGAAAAGTCCTTACGAAAGATGACAAGTTGGCAGAGTCTTTCAAGAGACAATCTAAGTGGCATGCATTTCATAAACCTGAGCAAATGTGATATGAAGTTATTTTCCATTACAGTTATCTAGGTTTCAGATATTAGACCAGGTCCTACAAGCACTTACGCATGTGCATAGCATTTTATACTCTATTCCAAAATAAAGCCCCACTGCATTCAGTAGGATTTACTCTTATGCAAATTGCCTTGAAGATTAAGCTTCAGGTGATTTAAAGCTTATATGTACAGAATACAGAACAGACATTTCATCTTTTTAGAATATTGTTCTTCCATTGATATGTCCTATAACTGAGGCATAATTCCTTGATCTAAGCTGAAATGCACTTTAGCCAGTTTTAAAAAAATGTAAAAAAGTGACAAGCAACAGTAAGAGGAGGTTAGAAAACCCCAGAATTTTTTAAAAGAAAGCTGAGACAGGTGCTCAGATTCAAATATATCAGGTATGTTTGATCCTGGATTTAGATCTAAACTGTGTTGCTCAGGATGATGTAGGTTTACAGTACTGGGTAACCTCACCATAATATCTAAGGCATTTAATTCCTTTTTCACTGAGTCACTGAAGATCTTTTTGGACAGGATCATCGCATTATAAGTAAAGCATTTACTGAAATGCAAAATCATTTTTCTTCTTTAAATCACCAGCCTATGATCCTTCTTTCACTTTGGATTTTCTATTTCATTGGATTCTCATTTTATTCTCATTTATAATCATTAAAGTATACCAGTGTACACATGCATGGCTGTGCATTTCTGATAGATTACTATGAAAAGTCTAGATATCTGAGGAACTTCAAGGCTCGGTTATTCAACTTAAGAGGTATTAATCAACCTGAGGTAAGGAAAGTGTGAATTAAATTATGTTCAGGGCATTTGGAAATTCAGCTTACATTAACTAGTGAGTTTGGAGACGTTTAAAAATAGATGCAACCTACATTTCTACTTCAGAAAATATCTATACATGTGTACAAAAGGAGAGAGATTTCATGACTCAACACACTAGTTCATGCAGTTCTGGACAACAATACAGTTCACTAGTGTTGATAGGATGTTTGCAATGACCCCAGGGATACACTCTCACAATGAATTTCAGACGGTCTATGCAAACCTTCTGACTATCTGTCCAATCTTACTGAAATCTTAACCTCACACTTCCTCCTTCCTCCTACTAGCTGTCCTTTTGGGAGACATTGGATACTTGGGATGAAACATTTTAATCCCTATGCTCAGAGCTTTGTCAGTACGTCCAACACAAGACACTATTTTGTTGTTTGTGTTAGTGTTAATCTCCATGCCCTTCACTTGTTTTCAGGAAGGGCTTTTCCTTATAGGCCTGCACTTGAGAAAAATGATCCTTTTTTCTTTTTAGAGTCTTTTTTTTTTCTTTTTACTTAAAAAGAATATCAAATCAGAACAGTTTCACATCTTCCTAGGATACATGGAAATATATTCATTTCTATTACTGTGTTCAATCCTAAGGTCAATTTTTATCATTTCAAAAAGAAATAGTCTCCTACATCCTTATTTCTTCAGAAAACAGGCCTTTTGAAAAGCTGACCTAGTAGAAACTAGAAGCCCTAACTTACCCCGTGGCTGAGTCATGATTTATCTGTGCCAGGGTGAAGCGTTCCACATATTAGCCGGAGGAAACACACTGCTAGTTTGTAATCTTGATGGATAGTTACCAGATTTATTTATTTTTTAATTCTCATTTTAGTCATTCATCATTATTTTGAAGACCTTTTACAAATATTGCCTTGAAACTTCCGATGAGTGATGCATTTGTAAAAGGAAAGACACACAAATGAGCAAAGCTGGAAAGAAAGTTCCCCCAATGAAAATAGCTGATGCCATACTGTCAGACAAATTGCAACTAATTCTGGAGAAAACAGACTGCAGATAAAATACATTAACATTTCAGATGGCTTGCTTTGGTCGGACTTCATGTTACCTGCTTATTTTAGAAATCTTTTATGAAGGGTTACTGGGCTACTGCAACATTGTTCAGTGCAGCTTCCAGATCCTAAAGGGGTGGCCAGGAGGGCCTTGGATGAGAAGGTAGGTGATCTTGGCCTGAGAAATAAGCATGCACGTGGAGATATTTTCTGTTCCCAAGACTATTTCTGTTTTTCTCCAATACCTGGTTAATAAATGGTCTTGAAGCAGAGACTGTGAGCATCCGATTTCAGCACAATACTTAAAAGCATCAATAAGCTCATTTTAGAAAAATAGATATTTGAATATTGATAAATATATAGTCTTAAAAAGTGGTATTATTTTGCTGTAGGGAGCACAGATTCAAATCAGCTCTCCTACTCTGACAATTTTAAAGCAAACTATGCAATAAGATGATAATGCTTAAAGATGCAACATGAGAGTTCCATGTCAAAAATCAAATTGCACCTATTCTGGGTATGGAAGATACCGTTTCTCAGCTCTGAGGGGTGGAGTCATTAGTCAGTATTTTCAAGGAAAGCTTTGCTCCCTGATATGTAAAAGAGGATGGTTAATAGCTCTAAATCATTCTCTTGTAATCAACTGTGCAAAATAAGAACAGAAGCTTAGACATTAGAAAGGTTTTTTTTTTCTCTCTACGAGAATAATGGATTAGCAAAGTGACCTCCAGGGCAAAGTTGTTGGGACAAGGCAGAAGGTCAGTCAAAGAGCAATTAAATGTTGTCCTCTGGGAAAATTGTAAGTGCTGTCCCAAAGTGTGAGGTAAAAAGGGCTAAGAGCAACAGAGTCAGAGGAGGAGAATATCCCCCTACCAGCACTATTACGTAGCCCCATGATCTTTCAAGGAGAAAGCCACAGAACAGGAGGTCTCTTAAGACCGTAATAAATACTGAGTTATCAGAGTAAGAGGGAATTTGGATTTAAACTCCAGATGGATTTCCAGCTCAGGATCATTATTCTTACCTCTCACAAACTATGTAAGAACTCAATTTACATGTACCTAGGACATTAGTCAGGCATAACTGTTCATGTTAGCATGCCACAAGCTGGCAGATACCTGCTGATACTGATTCTTTCCCAAGTCTCTTCAGTCTCAGAGACTTTGCTAACTACAGCATACATAAACCTAGATCAAAAAAATAAGCTTAATGTACCACCATACACAGCTTCTCCTGTGAGAAAAATGCTAAAGCAGGCCAGTCTAATTTACACTGCAATTTCTGGCCATTCTACCATTAGTAGCACACATCTATGCAGAAATAAAAGATTGGTATCCTCAAGACAAAATGCTTCAGAACTCTGTGTTTATGCCCTAGACTATATGGCTGTGTTTAGGAGTGCCAAGGAGGGCTCCTGCACATAAGAGTGCTATCAGCTAAGCTATTAAGTTACCAGGACTGGCCATTTTGAGGGTCTGGTTGAAAGAATACTTTCCCTCCCCTCCCTTCCTGGGCATTAATTGGCATGAAATTACTTGGGAAACAGCTCAGAGAGCACTCCTAGGTACCTAGGAGGTACCAAACCAATAACATCACTCTCTTTAGATGGTAAGAGAATTAATTATCTGAATGTAGGTTATTGGCCTTAATCACAAGAAAGACAGTCTTTCTTAGACAACAAGTCTGAATAGTCTTGGACATAATTTACTAGCATAGATACAGGTAGAGACTCTCTAAAAGATGAGGCACAAAGTTTCCATCTAAACATGAGATCAGCCTGAAGAATGGATGGAGTACTTTAGCATAGGATGGAACAGAAACTTCACTGAGTTTGGAGTTTTTTATTTAAGGATTCTGAACCACACACAGATATCTATAGCCAGTAAATCCAGTACAAGGCTATCTTTGAAAGAAGGCATGCCTGAACTCAAGGCAAAACAGAGGTACTTTAAAGCAGAAGGTTAGCATAATATACAAGGATGCTAGCAGAATGAACGGTACCACTATTGTGTGACCTCTTGGTAGGTAGCAAATCCAGCTGGACCAACAAATCAAGAATAAGGCAAAAAGATCCTTCTTCCCAGGCAAGGAACATGCTCTCTGCAACCCTTAACCTAGCATATAGACACTTACTAGTAAATAGATGTGATAGCACAAAGCTATGTGAACTGTAAAGCCCATCTACTTTCAGTTGCTAGCTTTATACCTCAACTTTTCCGCATCAAAGTATACATGACTCCATATAGGCATTGCTGCAGAAAAGGAGAAGGTAATGCAGGTGCATTTCAGTTTAACTGTTCAGGAAATATTTCCCCTGCAAAGTTCAGAAGTAGGTAGACATCTAAAGAAGCAGATAATTATGTGTGCCATTAAACTCCCTACCTTGTTACAGAATCACAGAATCTTCAAGGTTGGAAGGGACCTCTAGAGATCATCTGGTCCAACCTTCCCGCTCCAGCAGGCAC
>JAUBOD010000363.1:3088449-3123945 GCA_032353885.1 Nothura maculosa | reverse complement strand
GGCAGCCTTTTCCACTGCTCTGTCACCCTCACTGTAAAGAAGTTCCCCCTCACCTGCAGGTGGAACCTCCTGTGCTTCAGCTTGTTCACTGTGATGTAACCAAGCAAGACAGGAGAAAGAGCTGGAATCTCCTCTAAACTCCATATTAGGAACCTTCTCTTTTCTTTACCATCATATTTCTGGTGAAAACCCACCAATCTTATGCTACTGTATTCCCCGAAACCACCATCACTCCTACCAATGACCTAGGCTATCTCTTCCTATAAACCTTACCTATGAATAGCAATCTTCATACTTATACACCTAAAATGCATTTATCAGTGCATCTTCACAATACTACAGACTTCTAGATTTTAAAACAACCAAAGAATTTAGCACAGAAAGCAGACAACAAATTGAAGCCTTCTATGTTATCTGAAGTCCTTATAAGATACTAAGCTTAACTTCGCCTCTAAATAAAACCCCAGACACTCCCTATTTTTCAAACCAGTTTCATCTCTTTCCTTTTCTTCTTCCTAATCCTTCTTTATGCCCATTAGCTAGGCCTTTTAGTGTAACATGGCCCAGCTGCATCTATGCCACTGCTGTTTAACCCCTCTCTATCTGGTACTGTAATTTATCTCCTACAGCAAAGAAAGTAGAGGCAAAAACCTATGGACTATTAATAGAAGGTCTTATCTGAGTGCTTTTGTTTTTTAATATTCTGAAGGGTTAAGATATTTTCTATTGCATCTTAACCGGAATGAAAAATGAGCCTTATAGTTGGGCATAGGTAAGATTCAGCTGAGCAAGAACAAGCCTCTCCTGAAGCATAGGCATGATAGCTTAACGCTATGCAGCCTATGCAGGCTGCTAAGCTTGCCAGTATTTGTTCACAGTCTGGCAGTAGTCTCAAAACCAAAGATAATTTAACTGCAGATTTGACTACTTGAAGTTGTCATAACTTCAGTTTGCTACTCTCAACATGTTATTTACTTCAAAAAAACCTGCCTTTCTCTACATAAAAGATTTAACTGTTAGAAAACAATGATGAACAGCCATTGTTCTATTGTATTTGGTTGTAATTGAATGCATTACAATTACATTGAATTGTAATATTCTCACAGATTGTATGAGAGGTATTAATTATAAGCCTTTCTTCCCTTCTGAGCATTCACTAAGAAACTCATGTACAGCTAGGCTTTTTGCTAGGAGAAACTAATTGAATGATTGCTTGAAACATCTCTAGATTTAGAAAGTTTTACTTTACTTTTACTAAAATTACTAACTAAAATGACCCAGTAAATAGTAATTTCACATATTATGGTAAAGAATTATACTATTCTAATTCTCTCTTTATTGCAAAAGACTTTATAGTAATCCAGCAACAGGCGCCATAACAAACATATTATATATCTGTGTTTTTTAAATATAACAATTTAATAATTTAATTGTGAGATGTGAGGCTTCCTGAGACACAAGGATTAAAACTGATGTCAAATTCTTAAGGAAAGTAGGTATATCATTTTGAAATTCTTTATTCCTAAGAAACTACACACCTAAAAGTGATTCACTTCTGAGTGCAGAGCTCATGAAGCCCTAAATCAGGAAGCAAATTTTCTTTTCTTTTTAATAATTATTTCGGATCTTATCTGGGGGTTTTTTGTTTGTTTATTTTTTGTTTTTTTTTTCTTTTTCTATCTTTGCAATACTAGAATTTCCTTGCCCAGACATCACACAAATCCAGAAAAACAGTCCTAGCCCTGGAGATGTTTGTTTCATCTCCTGACTGGGCAGAGATTCATTCATCTGCTTAACTTGAGGACTGTGAATTTTGCCCCCATGACGCTTTCTCTAGCTTGCAAAGTCAATGCATGTACGAACGTTTCCAAGACTCTAGTAAGATTGTCAGAGCTGCTGACTGGAGGGAGCTCTACCCAAAGATGTTTGATTGAGGAGGATTTGTATGCTTTTTAAAATACAAGCAGCGTCACTTTACCCAGATACTATTTTCCAAATCCTTAAAACACTGCCTGTTCTTAAACAATTTAAACTGAACAGTCTAAGAAGTATTTGAAAGATAGTCAATGACAAAAAAAAAAGAAAATGTTTCTCAGGTATGGGTCCTGACTTTTATTTTTAGGGATGTGGATACGTATTTTCACATTATTTTTCCCTTCTCTACACCATATGAAATCCTGTATAAACAATATGGGAAAGCTGACCATCTTAGCATGTTTAACAGTGACCTTCCTATGCATAAAATGTTCTCAAATGTATAATACAAAGAATTTAAAAAACAAGGATAATTCTTAACTATCTAAATTATACTTATCAGCATTTTATTTGTAAGATAAATGTCATGTTTGTTATGTTTATCTTGCATTCTAGATAACTAAGGAGTTATGCTAAAACCTTCAAATAAACTAAATTTAATCCCAATCAAAAAGTCATACTTTGAGTCAGCTGTGATGTCAACTTTGAAATAACAGTGTTTCATTATGAGGTATTGTTTATGTTTCAGAGAGCTCATAGGATTTTTGCTAAAGCAAAAATCATGAAAGCTCTTTTTGAAAGTATTTATATATTTTTTTACTTATTTAGAGCTGAGCTCTAAGTTGCTTTTCACTGCTCATTACATTAAAAAGAATAGCATGGTGCTCTGATTTGAATAACAAAAATATCACACTGCCTGAAAGGCAGACTCTAGTTTTCTATTTGGAATTAGTAGGACAAGGTCTGTTGCAAATGTTCTTGTTCAGAGATTTAATCAGTTCCTTCCTAGTAAATTATGATGAAAGATAGATATTCTCAGCAAAGCTGAGATACAATATTAGACAGAATGCAATCCACCCACTCACAGCTGTTTTTCAACCATGTTTCCCATCTAGAAGCTACTGTTCCACTGAATTACATGACTTGGTCTGAACTAAGTTATTTTTGTTATTTGACTTTTGTTGTTTGTCCTAAACTGGAATGGAAGTAGAAGTGGTACTTATCTGGAAGCATACAAGATCACAGTACCTCAACTGGAAGCATATTAATGAAAAATGAGTATGGGCATGACTGTTCTGAAACTAAATATTTGCTTGAATTTCTGAAACAACTATCAGTTTAAACAAACCTGGCTATTAGTTTGTAGAGGCAACAAGTACCTGAACACTTGTACAATATGGAGAATTTAGAGCAATTTATAAAAAATAAACTTTGAAGAAAAGATGTCCTGCACATTCCTGTTGCTATAATGATATCAAATGCTATACTACATGGTATCAGGCTTTGGTTAAAAAAAAATCCCACAAGATCAGCATTTTTGGATTTTTTTCTACTTCCCTGTTTCTTTTTTTCTTCTAGGAGTAGTATTTCATCTGCCAACTGCTGGCATTTTCACTTCTCTGCTGAAAAGGGCCCCTAATGAGCAACACAGATATAGAAGAGATCCCTGAAGATTTCAAAAATAAGTCAGTATACTTTAAAGATTTAATGAAGGTTGTTGCTGGCTGGGATTTGGTTCTCCTGCCTAATTCATCCTCCACAAGAAAAACGTGTTTGTTATGCTCTTTCTGCCACTTCCAAGAAAGTGAAAATTAAAAAAAAAAGGCAAAAGAACACTAAAAGGGAGGACTACTACAAGTTTTTGGCACTAATCTGCCTCCAGATTGCATCTATTTTTTAAGTATTTTTCAAGGGGCAAGGGTAGAGGGACTCCCAGATCCCACATTAGTTCAAAGAGTTAAAACATTCAGCAAGCTGAACTCCTTGCTTTGGCATGTCTATCAAAGTCTTTGAGCCTTTAATGTAATTGAAAACAATTGTCCCAGTGGGGAGGTCTAACACTCTGACCAGTTTCAGTTAAATGTTTGAACTGCCTGAGAAAACTTGGAGGGGTTATAAGAATTCAAGGGTAAACTACATGACACGGTTCTGGTGATAATAATGTTCCAGAATTTATATTTATTAATATTGCCTTCTTTTGGTCAGACTCCCACAGGAAATCCTGAGCAGTACATGTCTCTGGTATGTTTTATCTTAGATAGTTTCATCCTTGCGGTATTGTCTGCTGATAGCAGGACAGAAGAGTACCTTTGAAAATCTCTGGTCTTTATAGAAGCTGCGGATGACAACAAACAGGACCTTCAACACTCTGGGAAGACAATCCATCTACTTTCCTTAGTTATCATTAAAATGTCTTTTAGACATAGGTCATAACTGGAAACCTATAAAGGATGTCTGTGTATTAGGCACTTCCCACAAAGCTTGGTCCCTTGCGATTAAAATTTATCACATTGTTCTTCTGGTTACAAATACTGCTGATATGTGTCATTACTACAGAGCACTGCTCATAACATTTTGACTTTACTCCAATTTTTTTTTTTTTTTAATTCTGAGTTTCCCATAAGGAACTCACTCCTGAAGTTTTTAACAATATCCATTACAACAAAGTTTTTAAACCTTTTTAAACGTTAACTATTTTATTTTCCTCTTAAGCATTCACTTACACTGGCAAATAGCTTGATGGGAAGCTTCATGTTCTCCCTGTGTTCCCATTTTTGTGCCATTATGGTGCACAAAATCATACAGTCTTAGCAGTTTATAGTGCAGCTTGTAAATGCTCTTTCTTCTTAAAAGCGCTGTCTTGAATAAGACTACTATCACCAATATTCTGCCTTCATTGTGTTCGTTTTGAAAGACTCAATAGTTTTGCTTTGTAATATTTTCAACAAATATTTACGTTGATAAATTTATCTGGGAGTGAACACAGCACAATAATTGTATTATTCTAGCCTCCTTGCTATAGTGAGTTTATTTGCTGTGAGAGATGCTGATTCCCTAGCCTTTGGTATCCAAGTCTGGTCTTAGTCAGTCTTTCTAAGAAGGAAGTTTTAGCAAGATCACATCATGTGCTCTGTATGTGTGTGTGTATGTGAGAGTGTATGGGTTTGTGTCTCTGCTCATCCCCCATGCTTTTGCCATTGACTAGTGACTCTATTGACTAACCATAACCAGAATTGACTGAGGAGCAGCAGCTTCAAAGGTATCAGATTCTTTTAGGTGTCATGAAAACAGTTGCCTTGTTTAAATTGACCGAAAGAAATTGTATAAATCCTTCTTGAGGAGAAGGATGAAGCCCAGTCTTGTCTCTTAGTAGACATCACAGAACTCACATAAGAAATCAACTTCAGAACATAAATCCATGAGAAATCTGTCTTCTTTTTCCTGCTTCTGCTGGACCTTCTCTGCCTGCACAGTCAGAGCATGTAAAGCAGCAGTACAAATGCTTCCTGTGGCTGACCTGCTAGAGAAAGAAGAATGTATTTTAGTATTGTTTACTCCTTCAGTACCCATTTGGTTAACTGAATAAGCAAGGCACAGATTTCTATGTCCACGCTGGCAGTAGAAAGGACAGCTATGAGGCGAGGCAAGGCCTGGATCCTGTTACCATTCAGACTGTATTTCTGCAATGCACAAAATCTAGATATTCACTAAGCCATTCCTGCCCAGAGCCCATAACAGAAGCATAAAATATTTTCGCATATGTTCAGGATTATGCTTCTGGTTCTGCTAGTTTCAGGGACTCTGTGTTGATGGGTCTTCGTGGGGACTGGACAACTTTCACGTTGCTTCCTGGGACCTTGTTCCACACATTGCCCTGTAATGGTCAGTTGGACATGGGAACAAAAAAATATAGGATGAAGTAAGGATGGACTTTGAAGGGTAACAGTCATTTCAGAAGGTATCATTTGTAGCCATGGGCAAAAAAAAAATACTATGAATATCTGATGTTGATTTTTTTTTTCCATTCAGTAGTCCCCATCTTTTAAAATAATTACTGTCAAATAATTTTTTAAGAAAGTTAACTTCTTTACTCCTTGCCAATATATTTTCCACTTTGAGTAACTTATCATCTCTGCTACTTGCTGTATTGTCCATCTTTTTATACTTCTCCTCGCTTTTCTTCTTTTGACCAAAAAAGCCAAAGTTATCATTCAAAAATACACCTTGTCTTGTACAAACTAAGGAATATTGCATGGGAAAAAAAAAATGACAGCGATCTCTGCCTCATTTTTCTGATTATTTTTGATGAACAATGTACTTGCAAAATATAGGGGGGAAAAAAACAAAATATAAAACATAAAAAACAAAGATAATATGTGTCCTCATATATCTGTGGCAGAAAGAGAACTATCTCTTCTCATCTTTGCATATCGGAGCATCTTAAAACAAGCAAGTAATTAAACCCTCCTCATTTGTGCTCAGGAAATACTTATTTCTTCTTGTTCCTGGTGGCACCTTAGTAGTCCCTATAAAATTTGTGACAAAAACTTTTGCTCATATGTGAATGGGGTTTTGGATCAGGCTCTACAGAATATTTGAAAGCACTCAGAAAGAAATTATTTTCCTCTATCATGGCCTTCCTGCAGTGTTCCCAAAGAGAGAACAGCTCACTGCCTATTTTGACAGAAGCCCTGGAAATAGCGTGTAGCATTAGTAAACCAGATGATACAAGGTGCTGGATTTTGCCTTTTGATACATTTCCAGTGGAAATGTGTTTCCTTTCCCTAATATTTCTGGATCAATTTCATATAGAATAGGAAGCCTTTAAAGGGACGCGTGGCCCGTCTTTATTTACACTGAAGGTGCTCCAGCTTGACGGGCTGTGGTGGCCACTGTAGAGCAACTCAGTGGAGTGTTCTGAAGGGACAAAGGCTGCCTGACATTAGGGCCAGGAAGTCCAAGCCACTAGCTTAAACTCCATTCAGAAATTCTTGGGCACCTCCAGTGATTTGGAACAAGACTGGATCCAATATGGAAGAAAATAAGGTGGACATAAAGAAGAGGGAGAAATTCTGATCCATGCTCAGTTTCATGGGGCCCCACAGCACATGAATACAAAAATTCCACTGGCCTTGTGATGTTTTAAAAAGTAAACTATGGAAGAAAGACCAGAAACTTCAAAGAAATTCCTGATTTGGAAATTGTCTGATGTAAAAGGTGTTAGTGTAGAGGAGGGTAGAGAAATAGCCTGTTCTCAAAGGCACTCTACAAGAGGTCAAATGTTGGTCTGGCTCATATGGCTATTTTTTTCTAGTTGTACAGTATATTGTGTAAACTAAATATAATGTAAAGATGCAAAAGCTTCCAGAAATGTCATCCTACAGACATTTGCTTGGATGCAATCCATGATTATGTGAAAACATTTACTTTGAGATCTAAAAGCCATGGGTTACGTGGGTGTTCTGTACATTTTGCATTGGAACTTATACTATAGAGCCAGAAACGACAGAGTGTCTTAATTTGAAATGGTTAGTGTTGTTATATTGGCTTGTATTGTACCTGAATATAAATTCAGGTGAGTATATATGCAAAAAAAGAAGCTATCCTACAATCTCTTGCAAAGGACTGACAGATATATGTGGCTGGGAAATCAGTCATATCTCTGCTGCTAGTCTCAGCCTTACAATTTCCCTAAAAGGGGGTTGCTGGAGAATCCTTACACCAAGATGCTTGTGTGTTTTTCGAGGAGGATACTTGTATTCCAAACTGAGAGATATTCTGCTGGGCTTGTCAGTAAAGTTTTTGTATGAGCGTGATAGGATGGCTCATATAAAGTTGTCCCTTTCAAGTGACAGAGACTGGGAAATGCCCGCACAGAGAACACTATTGAACTTCTCACGTACATAAACACTTCAATATTTCTGTACTGTGTACTGTCCTCCTTATATTTTAAAAAAAGAAGCAGTTAAGGGGCTATAATCTCCTTTCAGTCAAGACCGATGCCCTGGAGCTGACTAAACTAGTTGCATAATCACAAGCTGTACAGCTACATCATTTAAACCTCAGCTAATTAGATAGGGTTAGCGTGGTTAAAATATACATTATTGGGACCTAAATTGGCATGAATATACAGACTTGGGCTGACCTAGGTAACATAAAAGTTCTCTTGGATGCAGCTGGGGAATCTGCAATGCCTGATGTAAACATGCCCTGAAAAGTGCTCATCAGTTTTCCATAATGGACAAAAGCATGTCCTTGGGCTCTCCCGTGATTTTAAAGCCCATATACTCTTAATAAAACCATGCCCATAGGCTACCTGTGCAAGCCCTTGGAATTCTGCGCCAAGAAAGCTCAGAGTACATCACAGAAAAAGCAGCAGTGTGAGCAGAAGAACTGTCTGAATTCAAGCTTCCCCAATTCTGGAGTCAGACTGGAACCAGAGAGTTAGCTGCTACCTCATTTCCACACTGAGAAGAGAACATGGAAAACTTTCACTTTCCTTGGGAGGAAAGCAAAGTGAGCCTGAGGCCATATTGCAAGATGTTGCCATCTTGGATGAATATCAGAGGTGCTAGGGAAATACTGGGAATCTTCTAGAAAGGTGTATTTAAACACTTGGTTTGCTATGCAGTCAAAGAAAGCAGTTCTGGCATAGAAGAAGTAAGAATTGAGGCCCTGGCAGTTTTTCAGAAGAATTCAGGTATAAGTAGAATTTCCAGAACACAGATTTTTTGGCATCAAATGTATACAATAATAGCTACTGAAAGTGAAAACAATGAAAACAATGGGAGAATGGAATTAATTAACTCCCCCCAAATATCCTACAATCTCATTTGGATGATGTTCTGCCACCTTTACTGCTGATGTCAGTGCAGCTGCACGAGGGACCAGCTGCTATGTGAACTGAAGCTAGGGACTGGAATCCAGACCCTTCGCTATGTACGTGCGTTTTTACCATGTGTTCTAGTAGATGATAATTCACACATGGGGGCTATTTTAACTTAAGAAAGCCCATCACTTGACTTAGCCAGTATATTGTTTTGTCTTAATATTATTTACTCCAAAATGAGAATCAGATATTTAGGAACTTAAACTTATGTATTATATTTTTACAGGGCATCAGAAAATCACAATCTAAACTACAATCTTTATTCCAGAACAGTCTAAAGAATATAAAGTTAGTGAGCCAATACCTCTTCTGATATGGTAGCTAGCAATTCATGCTAATAGTGTGATTTTAGCTCAACAGTTTCTTTCAAAGTTGATGAAAATAGCATGTGACAAAAAAGGCAACTTCAATGCAAAAAAATTAATTGCTTCTTTAAATGCTGGCTGTCAAGAATTCCTATTCATATCTTATTTTTCTCCCTATAAAATTTCCACTACATTACAGATCTCATCAAAAGACACCTCTGCACTTAGTGGCAGTGCTTGTAATTTATTATAGATATCTGTATAATTCAAAATCTATTCAAAACCAAGAGTCAGTGCTTAAACACATAAAATACTAATCTTTGCAATACACTGGGACTTCAAGTCCTCAGAAATGGGTCCTGGCTGTGGAGGCTGTGTGGTGATTTAATCATAACTGAGAAAATTGGCAGGGTAAGTGTGTCCTTTCATTTACTGAATGTACTTGTGACAAGAAAGAAAGAAACCACCATCTGGCACAGTTAAAAGTTTGAACTCCATTTATACTCATGTATATATGGGTTCAGGCCTTTGTTTTCTGTTCACACTCTCACTTTAAATCAACATAAACTGGGATTCAAAACCAAATGTTCCTTTTGTGCCACAAGAACTTCCTCAATTTTTGTACCAAAGACAGAACTGAAAGCCAAACAAGTCTAAAACTTTTTTGTTTGTTTGTTTGTAACAAAGGACAAGATAATGCGGGACTGCTGACTTCTGTTGATATTCTGATGTGATGTGGTTTGCAGTAGGTGCAACTGCAGCCTCTGTTATGACAACTTGAAATCCTCTAAGGTACATGCAAGGTGCTCCAGTTTGCTTCATGCACTGGTAAGGACTCTCTGTATTTCAACAGTAGACAGCTTCTTCTCTGAAGTGCTATTTTCTATGGAAAAGTTCTACTTTGGAAAAAAAATACCACTCGAAATCAGAAGAGATGAATCTTGCTGCCTACCTTAAGGGTTTGCTCTCTGAATCGAAAATGTGAAACTGAGAAGTGGAGTTTGATCAACTAGACTGAAGCTAACGGGATAATTGATGGACATGATTTTAAGAGGGAAATCCCTACATTTCTATGTTCACTCTTTAGCAATGGGTAGAAACAGAGAAAACAGAGTGAGTGTTTAAAAAAGTTGATTAACTGTTTGTTGAGTTCCAGTTTTTCAAAATCATGAACTCTTGACTTTGAAGCTACATCTGGATCTTAGTTCTGTGTAATTTCATCACTACTCGATGGTGCCAACCTCGTTTTTTCACTATTTGTATTATGAAGTTTGACATTGCTATCAAAGAGTTAGTTATGGAAATAGGCTGTTATAGTAAAGAACAGCTTTCATTAAAACTAACAAAAATAATTATCATTATTGCAAAGAGAAATTTACAAGCCAAATGTATCTTTAAAGACCAGAGAAGTCATATGGTGTTTTCATCTAATTATTACTCATAATATCTCCCAACAAAGTATAGTAATTCAGATAGGCACTATGGATTCCAAATTGTATTTCCCCCCCTAATTTTCATAGAATCATAGAATCCTTAAGGTTGGAAGGGATCTTTAAAGATCGTCTAGTCCAAGGGTCACCTAGAGCACATGGCATAGGGCTGCATCCAAGCAGATTTTAAGGATCTCCAGAGAAGGAGACTCCACAACCTCTCTGGGCAGCCTGTTCCAGGGCTCTGTCACCCTCACTGTTAAGAAATTTTTCCTTAAGTTCCTGCGGAACTTTTGGTGCTTCAATTTGTGACCATTTTCCTCTAGTTCTATCAGTGATTACCACTGAAAGGAGACAATCCCCACACTCCTCACTCCCTCACTTGAGGTATTTATATACACTGATCAGATTCTCTGTCAGCCTTCTCTTCTTCAGGCTGAAGAGGCCCAGCTCTCTCAGCCTTAATTTTGATTTTAGACTGCTCCAGTAAGTTTCTTCCTGGCTAGGGCCCTGATGCAGTCGTGTAAAGTGTTTATTCCAGGGATCACTTCTGCACACCTGAGGATACACCACAGCTGCCCTTACTTCCAAGCAAAAATAAACAAATAAAAACAAAAAAGAATACAATAAATGAAATTTATGTTTCCTAGGATCCCAAGAAGACTGAATTGTTACGCTGTGTGCATGCAATCTCTCTAAGCAAGACTAGAGCAAGGAAGCTCTAAGTGCCATGGACATAAGTCAGTCCATCCCACTTGGATTTCTAGCCCCTTTTATTTAGCAATAAAGACATAATCTATGAACAAGCCAATGTAGAAGCTATCTCCATGGATATGTGCACCTTTAAGGAAATTAAGGCTTTATCTGTGAGAAAATTTTTTTTTCTTTTAGTGTTCTTTTATTGTAAATAAAAACATTCCCTATTTTTATGCTTAGTACACTTCTGCTTTGAACTCTTGAATTTCATGACTGTGATGAATCATATTCTTTTGTTGTTGTTGTTTTTTTTATCCTCAGCCCTTTCCTGAGCTTCCATCTTATCAGGCTTCAGTGCAGGTCATTAGTCTCTAATGAATTTTATAGGTATTCTGGAGAATGTTTCTAATATGTTACAAAGATTCTGATAAGCAATTTATTCATTATCCATCCTAAAGCATGAGTCTCTGGGGATGAAACCACTTTCCAAGGTTGTGAGATTGTTTAAGATCCATGTATTTATTTCTTAAGGGTCAATAGGAGCAAGCTGGATAACTTGTACAGAAGTAACATAATTGCAGCCATTGTTTGAAACTTGATGCGATACCCATTGCAGTCGAAGGAAAGATGGAAAGCCCAAGTGGACTTTTGATCAAGATCTCTGAGGATAATTACGAGTATATAGAACTTTGCATGAAATAATAACTACCCTCCTTTCAGAAAGATTTTCACCTCATTGTGTTACATACTGTATGATATGAACTGAAGCAACAGATTGATTTGAAGAGTTCAAATCATTTTCCTCTGCCTGTTGTGGATGATCATAGGTGATTTCTGCCTAGGCTTTTTTTCTTCAGAACAATCTTTGCAAAAGTAAGAAATTACTGCTTATATTTGACCCTTTGAAGAAGCTATCTATGTTCTGAGAAATGTTGTAAAGCTTAAATCTGTGATCTGATAAAAATATAACTAGATATCTTTAATGTCTTTAAACTAGATGTCTTTAATTGATCTTGCCTATGAAATACAAAGTTTTCAGAGTTTGTTCTAGTGAGACATCTAGCTGCTACTGTGTGCTAGTAGCAACATAAAGCACAAGGCAAACAGTTTCACTGAAAGCTAGAAGTTTAAGATTCAATTAGAAATAATCGTTATTTTTTATTTTCGCTACTAGTAAACTGAGTGATTATAGATCTGTCTGGAACTCTTTAAGTCTAGTACATGGCTAAATATAAACATGTAGATCCCAGAAAAATTAATCAGATTATTCTCTTTCTTTAAAGCTAAGTGCTTTTCGGGAGTAGAATCTGTGTAAAAGAAAAGGTCCAAATCTACCCAGCTGCAAGTCTAGAGAGTTTACACCAGGTTTGAATTTGGTCTAGGAAAATTAAATGACTGCATATCCGTAACTTACAGGACTATAAGTATCAAGGGCTGATGCTATACTTGGGTATAACATCAGCGTAGTCGCTAATCAGGTAGTATTTCCATTCCAGGCTATGAGTGCCTTCTAGAAAAGGGCTACAGGACTGGGGTATCATGACTCATTTTAAAATTTGCTGCTTAAAATTCTGTATGTCTCTATTGTTATCATAGTTTTCTCAATGAGAGTTTTTAGCATATTTCAGCAGTGTGTTTTGTACACAGAATGACTGTACCAGTTTCATCATTCTGAAAATGAAATGCTGTGTACTGTGTTACTCACATGAGCCTTTGCTCCGTAATCTTTCCTGAGTTAACTGCTGCTAAGAGCTAAGTTTTGAGCTTACTTATCAAGGCATTAGACACAGATGGGAAATGCAGCACGCAGAGGGAAGACAGATAGAAGAGAGACAAAGAGACAATTTGCATTTTGAGAACTTTATGAGCTGTATACTAAATCTTAATTATTTAACAGCTGCTATAGTTCCATTTTTGGTATATTCAAACTGTGCCTCAAAAAAGAACATGAGAGGTCACAATCTTAGCCATTACTTCTCCATAATAAGGACAAAGTTTTAAATAGCCCAGGGCTTTTATTTTGAAATTCATTATGCATTCTTTATTTTGGCAGGTCTGAGATAAACCAGCAAACATACTAATGAAGACAAGAACTGTCCTGAGGAAATACTTCCTATTCATTAATAAGCAGACACAGTGGCCTGGATTAGGAAGGAACATGACAACATTGTTGAAAATGAAGATGTGCATCCTAAGCAAAGCCAATGGGTTCACAAAGTCAGGACTGTGTAACCTGCTGCTGTACATCAGAATTCCAGGAGAGGAAATGAACATTAGGAATTGTGAGAAAAATAGTACACCAGGGTGAGATAAATTTATTTCTTAACTGCATTTCATTTTGTAAATTTTAAACTAGCCTTTCTCTTCTGTGAGAGACTCCAGAAGATCAGCTGTCTGATACATCACTGAGTTCCAAATGGAAAGATGAGTGTCAACTCTCTGGTTTTAACTTTTTTTTTCTTTTATCTTTGCTGATAAATGAATGTAAAGTGGTCTGTTGTTGACAAAAGCCCTCTTTTTAATTGGATATGTGAATTGGACCTTACATAACCTGGCAATGCACTATCGTTCCTGGACCTTGTCACTCACAAAAAAACACATTAGCTGTTTCAGTAATGAGGTTGTTCAGTGTCTGCATTTTTGCTACTTGCAGGGCAAGATAACAACCATATATGTTCTGGCATAAAGAGGGAAATTTTTCCAAAGTGTTAGTTTAGTAGAAATTCTCCAAAGTTGGTTCAGAATAATCAAGGAAACCTTATTTGAACCTGACTAGATAGTGCTGCATAGTTTCAACATTGTCCCATTGGAACTGATTTGTCTATAGGCCTGGAAGATCTTGCCAAGCAGACCAAGTACTGTTTGCTAATAGTAAGAAATGAGGCCAAGAAGTCCCAGTTCAAAGAGCTTGCCAAGGAATACTCTTGTCATTGAATCTCTCCACAGAGCTAAACTGGGAAGAGAAATTCAAGACACCACTAAAGATACTATCATAGAAGAGAATCACAGAATATTTGGCTTTGGAAGGGACCTCTGGAGATCATTTGGTCCAACCTTTCACTCACAGCAGGGTCAGCAAGAGAAGGTTGCTCAGGACTGTGTCCAGATGAGTTTTGAACATCTTCAAAGATGGAGACACTGCAACCTCTCTGTGCAAACTCTTCCAATATTCAGTCACCTTCACAGTACAGAACAGTTTTCTTGCATTCAAGCTGTATTTCAATTTGTGCCTATTCCCTCTTGTCCTATGACTGGAAACCACTGAGAAGAGTCTGGCACCATCCACTTTACACTCTCCCATCAGATATTTATAAACATTGATAAGATCCCCACCCCCTCCCAACACTTCTGCAGGCTAAACAACCCCAGCTCTCTTCAACAGCTGCTCGATCTCTCTTGGCTCATGATAGGTCCACTAGCAGAAAGCACTTGCCAGCAGTGGCTTTTCTTTTTTTTTTTCTTTCTTTCTTTTTTTTCTTTTTTTCCTTTTTTTTTTCTTTTTTTTCTGTTTTTTTGAACAGAGCTCCAATATATTGTAGGAGAAAATCTATTACTGTGAAAGATAGAGTTAATAAACTGAATATTTTTTTCTTTCTCTTTATTTTGTCTTTTGGATTTCTTTTAGCTATTGATTTATCTTAAGCTGAGAAATTTCCCAGTTTTTCCAAATGCTTATTTTTTTTGTTGTTGTTGAACTGCTGCAGGTCTGTATGAGGGTCAGAGAAAGCCCTCACAGAGCAAGTATAACAGATAATGCTTCAGCTGCAGAGATGACCACTATCAACCTGATCTCAAGTACTTACTATCACCTGCTGTTAACAGTGTTCAGTCGTACAGAAGAGATGGCAAGTTGGCCATGCGAGCTTTCCTAACCTAGCAACTATTTGGAACAGCTGTTTTAAATATACGTCATTCCTAATTTCGTGCATTTTGTGGGAAATGCTCTCAGAAGGTGGCCCATTGGATAATGCGGAAAAAGCATTACCTCTGGCGGATGACAACAAAGAGAAGATGAGGGACAACTGGGCATCTCCCCTCTCCTTTATCTTAACTGGAACTGGAAAGGATGTACAGCTATAGGCAAACAGTCCTTCTGTTCAAAACCATCCCAAGTATTCACTAATGACAACTTCCCAATAGTAGATAATAGTATGGTCTTAAGGTTAACTTTGTAACCCAGAGGCAAACTACAGATCTCACTGACTTCACTTGGGCTTTATAAACAGATGGACTGTCACATTCTTTTTGATTTCCAGTCTTTTGGGTTTTTTTAAGAGTTTGCATATAGCAGAGTAAATGACAACAGGGAATGCACTTCAAGATTTAATTCTACTTTAGCTCCAGAATTAGTCTTGCCTCTTGTTCTAAGATAACAGTATTGCTTAATTCTTCTTTATTTTGATGTTTTCTATAATAACCTAGATTTAGTGATACACTGGAAATTCTTTGCTAGGTGTTGATGGATTTAAGGCCTTTTAATTATTTTTTTCTTTTTATTTATTCATTCATCTGTTATTTTACTTTGTTTAACATGACATGTCTAAATGACATGTCTAAAAATTATATCCAATATCATTTCTGTCATTGAATGAAATGGTCCAGAACTTCTAAGAGCTGGGTAGATATCATGTGGACAACTTAAAAGGCTGTATTTAAATCTTATTTTGTAAACTCATTTAAATCACATGTTCTCGCATGTTCTGTTGCTTGAAAGTTATTTCCTTTGAAAATTTCCTTTCTATACTTCCTATGCAGGAAATATGATAAAATTGTTTATTTCATTTGTCACTTCCGTGTTTCTGAATTCCTTCATCAAATCTGCTATCTTCCTTCAGTATCCAGTTATATGCAGAGAGGAGAATGGTTCTATGTCTGGTTCTACAGCTTTATGTGCTGAAAAGCAAGATAAAGAAAAGGACAAGCAGAAAGGCTAGTTTCTGAGAACTACCAAAAAAGAAGAAAAAATGAGAAAAAAAAAAGAGAGAGAGAAGAAAGAGAGAGACATTGCATATGTAATACATTTTGGACATGATCCTGGAAGGTGAGAAAGCCAAAGACTTTTAGGATCATAGGATAAGTCAAGTTGGAACAGACTTCGGGAAGTCAAATAGTCCAACCTTCCCACCACATTGATGCATCACAGTTAAAAACCTGCTTACTGTTTATTGCTTTTCCTGGACTTTTATTTTGATTAGTTAGTCCTGTCTTTTATCTTTTATCATTTTTTTTTAATTTGAATGGGTCTTAGTAGTCATTAACAAATGTTTGCACAAGAAGGGCACATTTCATTTGTCAGTGGATTGGAAGCAGCTAATTAGAAATGAATAATCATAGATTGGAGTTCTGGTTAAGGCTAATTTTAAATTTGCTTGTGAAGGAGACCCAGTGGAAGCCTCTCTTTGCTTGAGCAGCATTGACTTTTTAGTCTGTTCAGAACTTGCATAAGAGAAGGGGGTGATAAGACTCAGACAGCCAGAAGTCCAGATGAAGCAGGAGAGCAACACAAGCTTTCCACAAATCTGCTTCTAACAGGAGGGGGAGGGCTGTGAGTCTGCAAGCTGTTTTCTAGCAGGAATTAAACTGATGTCAACTGGTTGAGAATATGCAATTTTGGCATATTTTCATCATGTCATAATTCGCCATTAATGAATCTCTCCCCTTCCTTTGTTACCCAGAAAAGGGGAGATATTTTCCCCTATGAAAGTGTAGGTAGAGCTATCTATTATTATTATTTTATTATTATTATTATTATTATTGAAAAGAACAAGAAACCACATATATGGATTCAGAAAGCAGGATTTGCATCCAACCATAAATATCATTCCTTTTCTAAGGTCTGTATATTACTGGAATTATTTCTTCCACTATAATGCTTCTCTTCTTTTTTCAGAGCCAAATGCCAAAGTAGGTTGTCTCCATTTAACTTAGTGGCAAGTCTGTGCTAGAGTAGTTCAGGAACAGATCCAGAGTACCAACCTTGTATTTGTACCTGAAGTGCACAACAGCACACAGCAGCTGTCGAGCATAACTGTGGAATCTACAGCCCCGTTACTTTTTCTTTGTGTTGCTCAGCTCTGCGATGGATTTTCTGCTTACGCAGCCATCAGCTATTTAAAAGTCTGTTTTAGACTTTACCAAGGAAAATAGTACCTATCTCTACTCGAACTTGAGCTGTAAGATATTTAGTGTCCCTGTTTAGATGGCAGAAATTTGGGGTGGGAACTGCTTATTTCTCTGATACATGTACAGCTTATTCTACAAATAGATATTCATCAATGCCTAGGACTGCACATAAAAACCAGATTAACATCAAATAATAGAAATGATTGTAGCAGGATTTTATCATTATCCTTGAGTATTTATCCCTTCTATAAACTTATTTCTTTTCCCATGCAAAAAAATAGTACATACATGTGGATGCATTTTAAGTAGTTGGGAACTATTCAAAACAAGAGTTATTTTGAGGGTTAGGAAATAGCTTGTCTTAGTGTTGCCAAATGATTTTGGAATAACTCTTTACATGATGGAGTGGAGAGAAAAATGAAGATAAAATCATCAGTCCCTCAGTTCAAGGTTATAAGACGACTAGAAGCTAAAAAAAGCTTCTTATGTATCCCCCTTTATTTTCCATTCTGATGTTCGGTAAAGGAGCTCTAGCCACGTTCTTCTGGGTATGTCTCCCTACTGGACAGAAAATGCAGGCAGTCCTGCCCCTTTGCTTTCCCCTCCTCCACCTTGGGTAGATTTAAAAGAGTGAAGGAGTATGTTCAATGATGGGCATGTGGAAATGTCATTAGTCATGTTTAGATAAACTTAAAAATGAACAGAGGAGCTCTCGAGGCCAGATATACGGTTGAGCTGAAACATCTGAGTCCCATGAAAACTATGGACCTGCAGCCCATATAGATCAGATATCCTGATATATCACATATAAGGTGTCAATACCTGGATTCATCTTTGTAGTCTGAAAGTTCTCACCTTATTTTCAGGCTGTTATAAAATGTTCACAAAATTTGCTGCATGTGACCACCAAATAAAAGTGAAGGTCAATCCTTCCTCTGCTTTTTTATTTTTTAAGGAATTTTAGCATACATTTTTATGTTAAATAAAGAGGATCCCTCCTCTACCTGCAGCTCACTTTGCTCTTTCTCCATAGAGTGAGCAGCTACCAGAAAGCTTCGAGAGGTGACTGAGAGAGAGAAGACTTTACAGAGCTATCTGTGCTGAAAAACTACTATCTCTAGCCTTGCACAAAATGAATGTTACAACCCAACACAATACTTACACTTTTAGCAGATGTAATGCTGTTTTATCCTTGATACCTTTGAGCATCTTTATCTGGGGTCTGGGGTCATCAAAAGCAACTTAATGCCTTTCCTTCCCTTCTTCCTCCTCTCAAAAACAACAGATATCTTTGACAGAAGGAAGGTTAAAACCTATGCTTTAATTGACATAGTTAAAATATAAATTGTTATAAATATTAAAATAGAAAATTATTAAAAGTCAACATCACACCATTTGAGTCTTTTATTTCACAGTATTATTTTGAAAACTGAACACATAAAAATAAATCTTAATAATTTCTTGTCCTGTCTACCAAAATTACCCTTCCACACTAAAAATTAAAATGGAGGATAGAAAACACATTTAATATTGTTAAGCTAAGCAATTCTGCAGGCAGGTTAATTTTGAAAAACATATTTAGATAGTCAACTTTTGAGGGAAATTGGTTTTAAAATATTCTCTTCTTTCCCTGAAACTTAGCAAGATGATTAAGTTCTGTATTTCACAGTTTATCAGTGTAAAGCTTCAGCAGTTTATGAGGGGAAACGGAAGAGAAGGCAGGAGAAAGAGGAAGACTGAAAGAACCTCAATGCTGAGTTGAATGCAGGGCAAATGGTCACTACTTCTTAGCCAAACAAAACACCAACTCTGCTTCTTCTCCTTGATATCCTTTTACTTTGCCATTAGTGGGAAGTAGCTTGCTTGGTTTCTAGGGTAGGGCCAAAGGCCAGGGAGACACAAGACATAATTCCTAATTCTGCAAGTCCATGCAGGAGCAGGCAGGTAGAAGACAAAAGGTAGATGTCAAAAGACATCTCATTGAGTCTCCACATCTGATATGGTCAGGCTAGGAGAGACCTATTCTGCAGGAAGCCCACCACCTGCCATTTAATGTTGCCAAAATCAGGTCCTATTTGTGAAACAACTTTTGTCAGACAGAGGTTTTTCAGAAATTGCAAGGATAGTTGGTGAAGAGTCTGGCTCAGGCCTAGCAGCTGCAGCCTACATGCACAAAAACCTGACATGTTTCCTTGGCTCCTGCCATTCTGAACTATACCCAACCCTTCTGTGCTTCCTGCAGATCCAGAAGCCTTGGTAACCACTATGTGAAACTTAGACACACACCAAGTGAAGCTCCTTGCTCCTTTCCTCCCCTCCATGAGCAGCCATCCCACCCCAATTAATTAAGCCAATTGTGGTTTCATTTCTATGAAGCTGTGACTTCCCACACTTTATCCCCCTCATTCACCCTGAAGACGTCAGCACATTCCTGACTTCATCACTTGTTAACTCCCTTTTGCTAAGGGACACTGCATCCTCTCTCACTGCTCTGCTCTGATTTGACTTGAGATCTCATGTAAAAAATTTGGAGACTTTCTGTGTGCTGTTATGGCACATAACCCTCCATAAAGCTGTATTTCTTCACTGTTTCTGTGTCCAGACTTGAGAAGGTTTCAGACCTTCTCAGACGGTATTCTCGTATTGTCAAAGTACCTGGCAAAAAAGCAGCAAAACACACATACACAAAAACACTTATGCTGCGAGTGACAACAACAATAATGTTACATAAAAACATCCATGGAAAAGATTTCTTCAGTTAACTTATTCAAGAAAAGAAAAAAAAAAGTAATAATTAACATAACAGAATGACCATCCTCCAAACAGAGTTTTAGCTAGCCTACCAAACTCTAAAAATGATAATACATTTTAAAATGTATTTATGGAATGTAATTCTTTAATCTTTGTTAATAATTTAGAATGATAGAAAGTACTTTAAGAACCAAAGTGATCTCCAAAAAGTTCCCCTCCAAAGAAAAGGTTAAATTTGTTTGTATTATTAGGACATGCTCATTCAATGCTTGGTCCCAAAAAACTTCTGTAATGAGGATTCCCCAATATCTTTTTGATGGATATTCCCCATTACTGAAAGAGACTGAGAAGTGCTTTGAGCAAGCTAGCATTGTATTCAACAGAGAGATTTCAAGCTCTTCTCTCAAGTGAGCTAATGTGGGGTTAGACAGAAATCAGCAATAACTACTTGCAAAATAGTCTGGATGAGAAGAAGTAAAGCTAGAAAATTGAAAACATCAAACAGTAAAAAATCAAAGTAAAAGGTTCTTTAAAATTTTAGACTGATTCAGGCTGGAAATTATGAAGAAACATTCAAAAGTCTGGGTGTTCTTTTGACTCCTAACATCTTTAAATGAAAGATATTTAGGAGATCAAATGATAAAAAGCATTCCAATAAGATATCTTTTAGAAGAGATCTTTCTCTTTCAATTGTATTCAAGAATATTCACTTGAATTAATCAAAATTGTAATTTCTAGATACAGGAATGCATTAAGATGAATATTGAGTTCTGGATCATTTTCATGTTATGCAAAAATATTCCAATAATTTCTTCAACTGATACAATCTATTTTTCCCTGGCTTTATGCATACATATTAAATTCTTCCAGTGAAGTACAGTGAGGTGACAGAGCCCTGGAACAGGCTACCCAGGGAGGTTATGGGGACCTCCTTCTCTGGAGGTCTTCAAAACCCACCTAGATGCTGCCCTGTGCCACCTGCTCTAGGTGTGCCTGCTGGGAAGGTTGGACTAGATGATCTCTAGAGGTCCCTTCCAACCTTGAAGATTCTGTGATTCTATGAAGTATCTTGCCAGCTCACAGGAAAATCTAAAGAAATTATTATTTATAGCTAAATCAATAACCTTGAACAAGACCAGCTATCAGGTCCTGCAGTCATGGACGGCTATACTTGAGCAAAATCATTGCTTACCTCATTCTCTCTTCTGATGGATCTAATTATATTCATATTTTAAAGTAACTACAAAATCAGTGGAATAGTGAACACTTTTAAGCTGTTCCTAAATCTTATGGTTTACATATATTTTAACATATAATCTCTTCCTCTGTAACCAAATGGGTCTACAATATTCCCGTGTTTTTACTATTCTCATGTTCAAAGGACATTTTGTTTCACACAACACCTTTGTACTTCTTAGATCTCAATATTTACTGCAGTTATTTATATATTTATGATAGCAAAGTGTCACCAGACCAGTCTGTATTTCTACTGGCCTCTTGTTCTTTAGTGAGCTCCTTAGGCCATGCAAGGAAGACTTGACCAACTCTGAAGAGAAAGATCTAAGGCAGCCCAGTCACTCCAACTCTTAGTTTCTGCCAAGGGCCAAATTGAGAGGAGGAAGAAACATACAAGGGAAAGCTAAAAGTCTTGCCTGCTTTCAGGTAGCTAAGAGGCTCATAAGCATGTGTAAATTAGAGCAGCCTCTTTTTTTATATTTTACAGAAATGTCCGACTGAGCCCGAACTTGAAGATGAGAAGATGCAGATCCATTGAGTTTGCTAGTAGAAGTGCAAACAAAGCTTTAATCCAAAGATCCTGGGCATTTGGTTTTTCTCTTCTCTTTTTAGAAAAGAGACTGCCAGGACAGAGCTGGTGAGCACTAGCTGGTCAAACTTGTACATCTTTCAGTTATCAAACTCATCTCTAAGTTCTATTCATATCTAGCATCTGCTTTGGTGTTTCTCAGAAACGATTATTCTTGCAGTGGCAGCAGTTGTGATAGGAACTAGAACTGAGGAAAAGATCAGCTGCTCCCATGACATTTGAAGGAAGCATCTGGAATTGAGAGTGTATGCCCAGACTGAGCTCTGCATCTACTCTGCATTCAATTTTTCATGTTACAGTGCAAGCAGCAACAATCAGAAAGGTTTTCCTTACAGACGTTTCACATGCATATAGTGAAAAAGCAGTCTGTGCCCCTAGATGCTTACATCCTTGGTAGATTTTTCAGTATTTGTGCTTCATCCTACTTGCTTTGAAATCAGTGGCAAAACTTCAAAATAAATTATGGCAGCATGCTAGTCAAAGTATATGTTATCTTGTGGTATGCTTTCTCTCAGGAACAATAAGGAAAAGCTTTCAAAGTATCTATAACTTACACATTTGCTACGAAATAAGGAAACAAAACTTGGGTTTGACTTTTGATGGTCGGTATGTAGCCTCTTCACTGTAAAGAATAAGTAACAATAACATAAAACAGCCCCGTTGAAACTCTTGTTTATTAAATTCAAGTAGTATTACATTTTTTTTGAATAGCTGGACTAGAATAAGCATTAAAGTAGCTTTTATACAACCCATAATGCCAAAAAATAATGCAATCGTGCACATTCTTTTCTGAGAGCATCCACAAATGACATGCAAGGCATACACATTGGCTGAAGGCCATGAGCAAAAGCATTGTGTTAAAACTTCATATGACATCAAGCCAAAAAACTACTTAGCTTTTCTATCTGAGATCTCAACTGAATTATGAATTAAATAACAAAATCAAAACAAAAAGCATAAAGAACACTGCAAGACACAACTGTAGCTATATACAAACACATACAAAGACATATGTTTAAGTGATGTTGATCTGTGATGATATGATATATCCTCAGCGTGTGTGTGTGTGTGTGCATGGGTGAAATAGAGCAAGAAAGACAAATAGATATATTTGTAGCATAAAATCAGAATAATGTGCAGTGCCTTTCCCTATGACTGGATGATATCTCTGATAGGCTCCCTCTTGTGTTGAGACGAAAATATATTTTCTGATTTCATCTCATTTCCTTGTATTCATCAACAAGTATGTTAAAATGGGCCAAGATCCTTATGTGTAAGATGATAGGTTAGCTTTTCCACTATCTCTCATCCAATGTACATGTACAATATATACCATGTATATGCATATATATCTCTTTATATGTCTTTACTCTTTATCATATTCAAACAGCTGCCTATGCATTTACAGATCATTTCTACCCTTGAGGGACATGTCATACCATGAACTTTGTCACTTATAGAATTGAAATGTAGTTATTCACAGTTAAAGATGAGAAACTGCCTGCTCAGAAAGTTTCATGCCTTGAAACAACCAGGAACTGATTCTCCAATATGTTAAGCATTTTATAATACCTTTTAAGCTCAAAGTGTGCCAAGACTTCTATTAAGAGGTGCACACTCATGCAAGCCTAGGCTAGGAATTTGGTGTTGAGTCCTAGCATTATAGGGAATATGCAATTACGTAATTATTATAGTCTTAACTTTTGAAACGTAGGAGTCAGCATTACCAAGGAGTTTGGTGGCACAGGTCATTCTTTGAACCATTTTTATCTTGCATACTAGTGATTTTAAACACAAAAATAGCTGTAATTTTTTCCACCTTATTTACCACCCATTCAGGTCCTTCCGCTAAGTCCTGCAGACTGCTGCAGACTGAACTATTGCTCAAACTGAGAGTGCAAGCAACATCCTTTCTGGCATTTCTTAGTTGGTAAATACTTAAGTTTTTCATTCTTTTAACATAATCCTGTTTGTTTTTTGATGCAATTCCCTACTTGTAAAAACATCACCTTCCTTTATTTTTGAAATGTCACAAGGAGGAACCACAGTTTCCTCAAGCCTGAATCTATGCAAGAGTATGGCACTCTTGTAGCTTCTATACATCTCTCCCCAGCTGAAGTTCACAGGAAAGCTGAGAGGCTTTTTGCAGAATGAACCAACAGTGAGAAGGAGACAAGAAACACACATTTCCTGCAGGTTTTCACAGCTGTTTACTGACAGCAGAGGAATGAGGAGACTAACTTCAATTCCAGTTCCAAGAGAGTATTTTCTAGCAGCTCTAGATCACTGCTCCTGCCTCCAACTTACCTACTTCTTCCTCTTCCTCTCCTCCTGTTCCTTTTTCAGTGTTTCATCCCTCTTTTGCAACTCATGGCTCTGTGCTCATCAATCATTGCCCACACCCTGGCTCTAGCCTCCTCCATCCTCACACCCTGCACTAATATGTGCTACAGATACAAAACTTGGGCCATATCCCATGCCTGGTAAAAGCAAGAGAAAAACGCACATTCAGTTCAGTGGCCTTCTTGGACCAAGTCCTGAATGCTGGTGTTAATTTTCCTTTCCCTTGGACAGTGCTGTTAGAGTTGGCATGCTCTCCTTCAACCCGTAAAAGGAAGAGTGGGGGGTGCGAGGTGGGAGAGCAGGAGCAGGGGCAGAACAGAAAGGATGTGTACAAGGAGGAATGATTGCACACATGTGCTGTGAATTCTTCAGCTCAGATTAATGTTTTCCTGTGAATATAATTGGCTGCCTTCTGGTTTCGGCCAGATGACCAGTTACATTTCAGGACAGCTATAAAGTTGAATCTAAATGAAATATTTGGACAATGGGAGCCAATGTCTGTGAACTATTCCAGAAAATTATTAAATAAACAAAAAACACTGGAACTTCTAACTGTAGAGCATAATTATTATTATTGTTCACTCACATACAGAATTAAGTCCTACTGGATCAACTTGACTGACAAAAAATAAACCACTCTAATTTTAAAAAGTAAGTTGGCATTAGCATCACCATTACATGGATGTCAACATATCATTTCTCAATGAATGCTCTAGTATAATTGGTTAGGATGTCTAGAGAGTTTCATTGCAAACTAGCTGAATTTCAACTTGCTTGTCATTGAGAGACATAAATGATCTCCATTCCCTGCAATAATTTGTTGTCAAGTAGACATGAAACAAACAAAAAAATGTGCTAGTGCATAGAGGGGTAGGGATAAATTCCAGTCCCAGAAGTAGCAGTAGGTCTCTTACTCCTGTCTTCACTTGAATGAGGATATAGTCCTATTCACTAAGTTGTCTCATGCTGGTAGAATCAGCTCCATGTAGCCAGATTATCTTCATGGAAGTGTCAGCATGATCCACTTACGGGCCAGGTTTTCATTCTCCCTATCTGGGATGATCTTAAATAGCTACTGAGATGATGAATTCATCATCTGCAGGGAAAGACTTGTAGCTGGCATAAATCCAGCAGAGCTAGCTCCTAGACCAACTACTCCATCTTGTTCTGTGTGGGAGAAGGTGTGCGATGCATGGGATTTTCTCAGGCTTTGCCAGCTCTTCACTGACAGGTGGTATAATCTACTGGGAAAAACCTCACTGACCTAATTCACAGTCTGTCCTGATTCCGTAGCTTCAAAGGATTAAGCAACAAAAGAGAATAATGTGGAAAAAAAGCTCTCCCTGCCTAGGGGAAGCTACGCATGTGTATGAAGAGGTCTGGATGCCTGCATTTTTTTATGAAATATTTTAACTACTCTGCCACTCTTTAAATGCACACTAGGTCTCCAGAAGTCTAACAACTAGATTAAACCGAACCAATGCCCTGATAGCTCTTATTTGTCTCCATTCTGGCCCAGCTGAGAACCTGACTTTATGTATTAGACATAAAGTCTAATGTGACATAAAAAGTGATAGCATCACATTTATCACTGTCTGAATATCCTCACTACCGCTGCTTTTCCACTGTGTGTTTTGGAATACTTGTCTTGGTTGTCTTGACCTCACCACTCTCCATATAGAAAGCACCAGTTCATACAGCAATAACCAGTTCAGAGTTCAAGCATGCCAGCTTTGAAATTGTCTTTCCTGAGTTCTCTCCAGGTCTTTGATTCTCTCCCTCTTCAGTCTGGATATTCCCGTAAAAAGTCTCTCAAAATACTAAGTCTCAAGAAACACTCAGGAAACTCTTCTCAGTACAAATGCAGTTTCTGTTACAACCATGAATTCCCCCAGTCTCAAAATCTGGTCCTCCTAAGGACCTAAGGACAGAAGGAAAGTTACTATCCTGTAAAGGACATTAGTCAACTAAGTCACCAGGCAGCGATGGGCTAGATGAATCCCACATTAGAGAAAAAAAAAGGGAGAAAGGCTTAGGAGAGAAGTTATGGATGTACAAGATGTTGGCAGTAGCTAACTCACTAGATGAGGAGCAAAGGCCAGAGAGCATAAGGATGACTAAGTAGAGAAAATATTGTATACACTCAAATGAAGCAGAATATATGATCTGAAGTGAATGTGAATTAGTGCTGGTTGATGTTTTCCTAAAAAGTTTAAAGTTACATAACACTGTCAGAGAGAAAATGTCAACAAGAAAAAAAGACAAATTGTGGGTACTTGGTTGTGCTTTATCAGTGCAACTTTGCACTGCCTTCTTTACATGATTCCTGGGGCTAGACTGAGTGTCATCATATTAAAGAGGTCATCATTTTTAAAAAAGTCTTGTAATACTATAAAGCATCATCCAGGAAAAAAGTGTCTTTATCAACTGTAATTCATAAATTAATAACATTCAGCAAAAGTATAATATTTCACTGTGTCTTTGGCCTCTAATACTTGCTGAATACTCTTTGCAAATAAAAGAGTTAGTTTTGAATTCAGTTGACATGGACAGAAAATGTGGATCCTCAGTAATTCTACGTGATAGGCCATTTCTTACTTAAAAAATTACCCTAAAAAAAAAACTAGGAAGAGTTATGTTTCAACATGCAGAAATGTAACTAACTATATTTTGAATAGTAATATGCATTTCTCAAAAAAAAAAAAGCTTTACACAACTCTGTTCAGACGTCATTTCTGCTCAAGAGGCAGGATGACTGGAAATATTTCTATGACATATATATGTGCCCTAATTACAATCTCATTATCTGATGTGACTTTTGATAGAAATCCAGGATTACAGAGGCACAACAAAGGCGAGAGCCAATGGATGGGAACTGAAACTCTGCAAACCTAAACTAAAATATGATGGAAAATTTCTAAAAGATGGGGTAACTGACCATAAGAACAGCTCATGGAGAGTTTTGATGACTTTTCTCAGCCACTGGAAATTCTTAAATCAAGATTGGATGTTTTTCCAGGAGATAGACCAAACAAGAATTAAGTCAGAGAAAGCTAATGGCCTGAGTTGTAACAGAGGTCAGACAAGATGATACCAAAGGTCTCTCCTGCTTTATAGTCTTTGAGTCTCCTAAATAGAAAGTTCAGAGTTTGCAGATTGTAGCATAAATCCTATTCTATTTCAGGCTGCTTTCAAACTTGGGCAATGAAAGAAGAGGGAAAATAAACAGATACTGCAAGACAAAATCATCTGAACAAAAAGCCCTGTCCATGCATCAAGTGTGGCAGAATCTCTTCCCAGGGGCCTGTCTTATCAGTGATCTGGTTTACTTTGGCCTATTTGTCAATGGCAGCAAAAGAAAACAGCCTCAAATCCCAATAAATATATAGAAGTGATTTCATTATCATGCAGTGATAATGAATTTGAAAAGGCCTATTTGAATAGTAGTGTGCCTGAAATATCACTCTTCTTTTCGAGGATGGTAGCTCTTGCGGGTTGCCTCTTATCTAATGGAAGAGTGTTTTTCCAGGGCACGAATTCTTCAGAGGCAGAGAAGTGTTAAGGGATTCCCTTTTTGCCTGACAGGGGCTACCTCCTCTTCAATCATGTTGATTCACTGCTTTCAGTGACCAAACTCCAAACCAGATCTGATTTTTCAAAATGCACAAAAAGAGAAAGCTTTCTCAGTTGTTTTGAAAGCAGACAGTGCGACAACTGTGATTCAGAGCACAGCCAAACAAATAGTTGAATCATCCTAATAAAGCGCACAGTAAAAGCTAGAGCTGTGAGTGGAGGTTGGGAACAAGCAGTAGATGAAGAGGATAGTGGGAATCTCTTTGATTGGGTCTGCCACCACAGCATATGTCATGTGAAACCACATCCTGGTTTGCAAAATACGTTCTGTTTATAAGAGTACCTTCAGAGGAGGATTCATTCAGAACTTCTGCAGAACCTTAAAAGCTGATTGCTTATAACTTATTTTATTTGTTGGTGTTCTCCTATCCTAAGTCCCCTGATGTCCTAAGCATTTTCTCAAGAAGTGTTTGCTCACAAGCTTTAAAAATGTCAGGAGAAAATACAAATATTCCATCAAGCTCCCTGATAAATCATGTTATTCTACCCCTTGTCCTATCTCCACAGCACCAGCATACATAGCAAGTAATTTTCAAAAAGTAGCCTTTTGCCACCTTTACATCCCTCTTGATCCTGGCTACTTCAGAAGTAGGAGAATGTCCTACATCTCTTTAGAGGCTCATTTGAGAAATGATAGCACCCCTATAGATATAGTCATGCCTCAAATCTCTATCCTTGTTCTGCTTTTGTTCTTAGGCCTCAACTAACACTTACATGGATGTTAGGGATGGCAATCCTTGCAAGACAGAATTATGCAAGTATATTTAAGCAAGTAAATACCTGCTAGGAAAATAAGGAGAAGAGGAGATGAATATTCTGCTACCCTAAACTACATTTTGAGGATCTTTTTCACTGTTTTGCTCCTCAGATCCAGAGTCTTCCATGGACAGCAGAGATATTAAGCAGACTGGCATCACAGTGTAACGGGTTAGTCCTGCCTCTAAAAGTCTTGTAAAGATTAAAATTAAAGCCACTAATTGCAACAGAAAGCTTTGCCTGAGTAAACCTCAAATAAATTCTGGATCCAAGCATCTCTTTTTATGACATACTATATAAAAATATCAAATTGCCTATCTAAACAAGATAAATGGAATAGACAAGAGGGAAGGAAGTTAAATGAAATAAAATAATATTTTCATATTTGTTTGAGAAGATGAGGCAGGCATGAATGATTTACATGATCACCTTGCAAGTGTGTAGGCATTAGGATATGAGCCAAAAGTGCCCAAATAGTGCCAGAATCACAGCACACATGCTGAAGAGACTTTCCAGTAGTAATTGACTTCATTGTATTTTCATCACAAAAAAAGAAAGACAAATTACAATCCAATATTGACACCAGCCTTCAGTCAGCTCTACATGAAGCTCAGGTTCATATTGAAACATTTGAATATTGCCATGGTCTTTGGTGGGAGCAAGTACAAGGAAACAGTCCTGTGCTGCACCTCTAATGGTCCTGTCTCTCAGGTGTCAGAGGAAGGAGTAAAAACACCCATAATAAAATTAGTCAGTTATGCATAGATTTTTTTTTCCTGTGCCCCAAAGGTGGTTTATTCTATGCTGTAAAATACAAAGATGGATTATCATCAAGATGATCTTCGTTTGCATAGTTATATATGTTGCTGATGGTCATAAAATTATCTAGCTCTTTTAAAAGTCCAGCCACAATATATTATCTTCAGAATCGTTTACAGCAATGAACTCCACAGATTAGGTAAATGCTGGGAAAAGTGGGGATTTCGTTTTACAGGGACAAAATTTATTGCCTTCTAATTTTATTGGGCAGAGGTATACCTTTCACAGTTTAAATTACATGACAAGGTATCTCTAAGTCCTCTGCTGGATCAAAAATAGTTTCAGAAACCATAAATGTAGTTTGATATTTATCAGACCAACAACTGTACTCATTTGCCAAATTGCAAACCAAAATGAAACTTGTAGCTCTTCACATGCTGGTGGCCTCCTGGAATGGATTTGCTTCACCAATACCACAACCCCCCTTTCCTTTCTTCCTCCTCATGGTCCTCCTGCCCTCCCCCACACCCCTGCTTTCAACCTTTTGCTTCTCAACACTAAGCTCTATCCAATTATTCACCTTTTCAAAAGTGATTTATTTTCAGGATAACCCAATAATGTCAAAACCAACACTGTTATGCTCTATCACCCATCAGGATGTGCCAGAGAGAGACGGGGGCGATGGTATTGATTCACTTTGCCTTGCACATTTTACCTGACTGATGGGCTGGTGAATTGCATGTCCAACAATTTGGAAATCATTTGCTCAGGTTATTGTAAACAACTCCCTTCTACTCCTTCACACTTCCTAATAACGTTAGCATACAGCAGTTACACACTGTTTATCACCTCCTATTTCAGAGGCAATTATTTTTCTCATGCAACTCCGCGTCTGCTGGCAAGGCATTATACAAGCTGACTAATGTTTTATGCCACTGGAGGAATTAAATGGACTTTTTCAGATTGTTTGTTTGTCATCCAAATATTTTGCGAACAAAAATGACAGCATTCTTGGCAAAGTCTTTTTCGCCTTTTAAGGGTCTGGTTGAGTTTCAGGTCTAAGACGTGGCAGCTTGGGAGTTTGACCTCCCAAAGAGATGTTGCAGGAAAGTCAGGGACCTAGAGACAAAGAGCTCTTTCTGCTCCTGTTTTGTTCCTTGGAGGAAATAAATTTCATCACCTGGCGCGATCCTGATCCATCTCTACCATGTGTTTTGCGCACATGCACGGGTCTAATGCACGGATGGATCCACTCAAGTCCATCTTTTTTCCTTCCTCTTTTTTTATCCAGTGCCTAAGCACTTGTTGAGGGGTGAACTGCAGCTTGCAATAGGCAGCCTGGGTTCCCTCTGCTCATTTCCCAGTTCAAACATGGCCAGGATACATGGAGGAAAACTTTGCTCTCACCTTGTTAATAGCTGTGCTAGAATTGGTTGAGATTCTGTCCCAAAACACTGTGAGTTTCAAGGAAAATTGTGACTGCAGTTGAGAGAGGGCTAGGGAACTTGCTAACATTACTGCCATTTACACAATCAAGCAAAATCTCATGACCATTTGTTCCATGAGAGTGTTTATTCCTTCTTTTATGCAACAGCCAATTCACACAATGGCAGAAGTGTCTTTAAAGCTGCATGGATGTAAAGGCCTGTAATTCCAGAATAACATGGAGAGATCCATGTAGAAGTCAACAGATAACTTAGGATAATATAATTTGTGCAAGAAATATATTTCATTTATATTTTGCTCTCTGGAAAGCAAGAGCACAGTAAACAACATCTTATCTGTGCCCATATATTCAACTCAAGTCCATGGAATTTTGCCATTGACTCAGTGGGAACAAAATCAGTCCTTAATCATTAAAAAAACACATTTTTACTCTTGTTCTCCTGCACTTTATGCAATATATTATGTCAGAATGGAAGAAACTTTATTAAGCAGTGAACAAGAGCTCCGAGAGCTCTGGCATGTTTTATAGGATTTTGGATGACAAATTTCTAGTGCAATAAATTTTCTGTCCTATAGCATAGTCGGTCTTGCAGCCATTTTGTAAAACTTTTTTTTTTTTTTGCTTAGATCTTGACAAAACAATATTTGTTGTTTGTATTCTCAGTACATTGTTTTTCAATTACATTTTTTAAGAAGGAAAAAAACTCAGCTATTCTATTTTTTTCCCTTCATACAAGGAAAACATGAACAGACAAAGGTTCTTAAAACTCGGTTGCAGTCTAAAGCTGGGGGGCAGAAAAGAGTTTTTCTTATTTTTTCTTCTTAGCTTTATTACATACAAGTATTATACATGTATACAAGGTAGGATTATCGATTCGAAACAGTGAATAATTGTAATCTGTCCTCTTCAGTTACCAACCTTACTATTTTGCCCCTGTTATGTATTGTAAGGCTAAATGAAACAATGAACACTTAAGTGTCACTTTTCAAAAAGCTGTCATTTATAGTCTTTTCTGGAGCATTCCTTGTCACATATTCTCTATGACAGTTAACAAAGCCCACTACATTACAACCCATTGATATAAGGGAATTTGATTGTTATTGTGTAAAGTATATGAATGGCCCAAGAACACACAAACATACAGTTCCTAACTGAAGTCCAAACATTGTCACTTCTTACCATGAATGCATGATTCTCTTAATAAGCTAGGAGAATCCACTCTTAATTATTTTTTCCTTTTTGTTTGCATGAGAATGATACTGAACACAGCTTCTCAACTATATTAGGCCTTTATAGAGAGTTTTAGCCTATTAGAAAAAGTATATATTCCTCACAAACAATTTGGGTCTTAAATTCCTGTAGTCCTCTCTCTCTACTGAACAGTGAACAGAAGTATCTGCCCAGCAGCCTGTTAACATGACATAAATTATTGGGCAAGGCTACCACAAAGGGAGGAGGAAGCTGAGGAAATGTGTGCACTAGCAATCACCAAGCCTATTAAACTGCTCCAAAATATCACCCCTCCAATTCACAATTTCTCATGTTTTGAATTGACCAAGAGGCAGGTTGGTGAGGCAACTGGATCTGTGGGGGTGTCAGAGGGATGACCCTGGAAACAAAATATTGGTTTTACATCGCAGGGTATCTGTTACAGGAGAATTTCCTCTGGCGCCAGCAGGTATTTGAGTAGGCATCTGAATGGATCCCAAAGGGGAGAAGGAAATGGAAATGGAAGTTTTTAGAGATCAAGATGTTAAGCCTTAAAACTGTTTGAATGACCCATGATAACTACCCTGCAAAACTTTACCATGTGATGACCTTCAGTGGAAGGTGAAGAGTAGACTTATTTTCCTAGGTTTTTGTTTGTTTGCTTATTTGTTTGTTTTGTGTACAAAAACAGTACAAGCGCAGAGTGCAGAAGAGCACTAATAAAGGAAGGATTACAAGGTCTATCCCCAATCACTGAAGAGGAAATTCATCTGATCCACTGCAGTCAGTGTCTGCACTGAGCAAACTCATCATGCAGCTCCATCTTGAGAGCTCTTTGCTGAGTTTCTGGTACTCTTTAGTCATATTGGTAACTGCAGTCACAAAGTATCATAGTCTGGCTTGATAAAGTTTTACCCTGAAAGCAAATTTTTGCACATGTTTGTTCCCCCAGGTTTGAGAAGCAAAATCTTCCTTGGCGGTCTGAAGGCTGATTCATTAAACCTGAGCTGTCTGCTGAAGTGCTCAGTAAAAGTGACTCTGATTTATTTGGTTTTGTCACTATAAAGGTCTCTGGAGACAGCTATTTATCCTATGAGATTCTTGACAAATTAGCCGAATGGTCTGGGCAGTCCAGAGGGAGGATGGTCTTCTCTGACCCTTCACATGGCCAGAGAACAGGTAATCACTCCCCCGATCAAAAATACGCACAGAAATCACACCGTGGCCAAGACTTCTCTACCCACCCAGAAGCTGGTCACCCCTCACTTAGCCAGGCACTTAAATCCATACTTGATTTCACTCAAAGGAAAGTATGAACTGAAAAAATATATTCTTTAACGTCCAAATACCTGCCTAGGAATAGACAGTTATTGAAGAGTCACTGGAAGGATTTAAGCTGGTTATGGTGTGCCCTCCTGAACTGGAGTTTGACAAAGGTATTTATGCAGCTACTTTAAGGATTTATGAAATAATTGTAATGTATAAGATCAGCTTGTAACTTAACTTTATGAGTCTATTTTAACACACTCAGCAAAGCAAATTAGTAATGCATCCCTCTGATAGCAAAAGAGAAACCATAGAGCAGGGCAAGAATACACTTTCCCCATGTGTATAAGGTGATGCAGTGTCTAGCATCAGCTCTTCACTTTAATTATCCGCTAGCCTAGCTGAGAGTTACATAAACACATTATAGTCACTTGCAAGTAACAGATATTGCAACTGCATCCATCTTCTCTTCTAGCTCTTTAGGGCTGACCAACCTTTCTATGTTTCTCTAAATTTTATCAAACAGTCCAATAATGTGCACTTTGGCCCAGATTCATTGCAGCTGACTTAAGCTACCAATCCATTTATAGTTGTCATAGAGATATAAGCACCTTCAGAGCGTGACTAAAGCTACTTAAAATTTGCATTGCATAGCATGAATTCAGGCTGTCGTGTCCAGGAGCATTATTCCAAATGCCTGGAATGAAAAGAGCACAATAGATACAAGAGATAAAGGTAAGAGCCAAAAAAAAAAAAAAAAAGCTGGGCAAAACACCTTGGAGTTATCTTGTTGTTCTGTAAGGTTCCTGGCACCCTAGTCTTTCTATTTACACCTGTATGGTGAAAGAGGCTTTAGTGATGTCAATACAGCAACATAAACATGAAGCATTCAAATTAGAGGAAATCAAGTTCAGTGGGAGCTGAAATAAAGTATGACAGGGAATAAAATAAAGTACAAAGGGGAATTCTCCTACAATGATTATTTGTTTATAACGGATCCATTAGGATGAGCTGGTTTCAACCTGTACAACAGTGAAAGCTTCTGTCCCCAAACGAATCATTTCAGATTACACTCAGCACAAAAATGGTGTGAAGAAAAAAAAAATAGTGAAGTTCATGTTACAGCTTTGGAACCACTGAAAGAAACCCCAAAGACTTTTAAAAGGCGCTGGGGGTGGGGGTGAGTCCAGGAGGGGTAACAGCAATGGTCTCTTTACTTGGGGGTTGGATGACTTCAACCTGGGGGTTTTGCCTGGCAATCTGTCTTGCTAAAAGTCAGGGTAAGATAAACTGTACTCTGTCTCTGATTTCTGCAAGAAAGAAAACAATTGAACGACTGGTCATTCATCACTGATCCACCCTTCCCCCTCTCTAACACCTTGTATAGGGTTGTATATCCTGGAGCTCCTATCCTGGAGCTCGCTATATGAATCTCTTAAAAGGAAAAAAAAAGGGGTTTTAAGTAGCCAGGTATGTATTTTACAACTCATCTGTAGTAAAGATAGTTCAAAATCGGAAGGACTGATCAATAAAGAAATGTCTTGGCTGTTGTTGCAGTTACTATATTACTATATTAAACACATACAGCAGCCTATGCTAATATTAAACTTAGTTTAATTTTAAAGAACCTTCTGTTTTAGCACTTCCTCTATAATTGACCTTATATTTATCTATTCATAAAATTTTGCATTCAGCTTTGTGTACCAAGGAGCTCAAATGCAACTTGCTCAGGTGCAACTTCTGGACTTAAAAATGTTGCTTTGACCATTTAGTCATGGAAAATGGAAGATGGCATTCTAAAATTTTCTCTGTGAACTTGAGTTAAATCACCTATTTAATATACTGAGAAAGCCACAGAAGACAAACTGTAAAAGTTACAAAGCTGCTAAGAGGCAATTATGCTGAAAAGGAGAGAAGGAGTGTACAAAAAATGAAAATAGAAAGATGGAAAATGAAAGTAGGCAGGATGCTTGCTCACAGGTAAGAAAAAGTGTCTGGAGTGCAAAGGAATAGTCAGGGTGCTTCTGAGAGCTGAGTTTATACTGTGCTAACACCTCTGCCGTGAAGCAAATGAAGGTGAACTCCTCCTTCCAACATATCCAGATATTTGCTCCCTGTTGGCTGTTTAAATTGTTGAGTCTGTGTTGTTTCCTGGAATATCCATATAATGTCACATTTCAGAGCAGGTTATTTTATACAAAACTACCACATAGGTAAGGATCTAGTCTTCAGAAATGAAGGTGGAGCAGAAACCCTCTCAAACAGGACACTGAAATCAGAAGGGCCTTCAGGCTGACTTCTTTGGAAGC
>JAUBOD010000363.1:3019420-3038726 GCA_032353885.1 Nothura maculosa | reverse complement strand
GGCTCTGCTACCCTGTTTTCTGGCTCTACTGAGTATGAACACAAATTGCCAGATGGCCAACTGCTTCTCAAAAAAGGCCAGCTTCAGACATGGATTGCCTCTCCCGTGCAGATCTCTTGTAGAGATCATTGGCACAAGCTCTCACGGTGTGCATGGGGGTGAGATACCTGCCCATAAGTTTCAATCAAAATGAGACAAAATAGCAAAATGTAAAAAAAAATATATTTTTAAGCTCATTGTGATTGCAATGGTTTAGAGCATCACCTAGGCAATGGAGTGAGCAGGTTGGGATCATGGTAGCCTGGGCAGAGAGAGCCTGAACTGGCTCCAGCTCCTGCAGGGGCCATTGATGCGAGGCAGGATGAATGTCTTTAGCTTCATCTGGGAAGGAGAACCTTTTCCCACTCAACGTAAACTGCTTTTGTATGGCGCCTTCCTACAACTCAGCTCCAGAGCAGAATCACCTAATGAATCTATTAACATGGATTATTTCTATCAGTAATTTGCCTTTCTTTATTTTCTGCAGCTCCTGCAAGCAGTATTTTTTATAACTCCTCTCAGAAGGAATGAGAAAATATTTTGTAGGCAAGCATGCCCACAGGTTGTGCAGGGAGTTTAACATCTCTCTGATGATGTTTTGCTAAGTGTAGCCACCCACCAAATACGACCTCTGCAAATGTTTTCCCAGCAGCTCCAGTAAAGGACAATAAAGATGGTCAGAAGTTTTCTGGGACTTGCAAAACTGCGAGATGCCTAGACTGAAAAGAAGACGGAGTAGGAGGGAGTCTGTCCTATTCCAGACCAGGTAAAAGAGATGTGGTGCAAGAATAATGGACTGAAATTTAGCCACTTGTCTTGTGCAAGAGGCCAAAGCAGATAGATGATTGTGATTGTCCTTAGAAGTCAATGGATCTGCTTAATGAAAGCCATTCTTCTCTCTCTCTGTCCCAAAATATGACTAACATGATTGCCTGAAATTAATAGCTGACAAATTACAGAGCTAATGGAAGGAGATATTGCTGTGCAGAGTGCCATGAGTGGCCAACAGACTCCCCAGCTGTCCAAGGCCATGTCAAACTCTGTGCAACATGGAAAGGAGGGGAACAATTTCATTTGCAAACAGGTAAGGAAGCCAAGCAAGGCCTAAGGCTTCTGTCCATATTCTCATTTCTGTAGGTGAAAACCTGAGTGTGTACCTCATTTGAAAGCTTCCTAGGGGGTTTAACCCTGTGTACTTCATTCTAAAGCTTTCTAGCGAGATGAAAACAGCTTGACTGCAGCTTCTCTCTGATGAAGCAGCGTTGAGGACTACTGGCTGCACAACACTGGGACTGATGAACCAAAGAGTGGCAACTTGCCATGGCTAATCTAAAATTCTTTTTTTACCCTCCTTCTGCTATCCCATATATCTGTTTTTAATGATTAATCCTTTAGGCTAAATCCTTGAACTTACAAGTGTAAAACAAGTGAGATCCTGTTATTTTCTCCCTGTGGCTGTATTACAGTAGATAAAAATAGCTGTCTAGTGTTCAAACTATTTGCATCACTATCCTAAAGACAGGCTGAACACTCATACATACCTTTTTTAAGGAACCTTTTGATGGAATGTGGAATTCTCATTTCTCCAGCATCTCTACCCTTCACATTAAAATTACAGGAGGGTTTTGGGAAAGAAAGTGTGAGATCAACTCACCAGCTTCTTCTCCTGTCATCTGTATCTCTTGAGAAGGAGAGTGGTGAGAGATACTTCCCTTCTATTTTTCGTAGTCATCCTTCCTCTCTTAACTTCCTTCTCACTACTGTCACCTTGCACTTAAACCTACATTTTAACTTGCTTTTTAAATTATTATTCTAACTTTCATCTACATGAGTCTGAAAAAATAGTGCCAGTAATTTACATGATTTTACACATTTACCATGTTGGGATCCCTCTCTGTGTTTTTTCCTTTTTAACTCTACCTAATGGCTGCTAGGGGTTTCTCTGTTTCATGTAAGCAGTTGAACATATTCTTAGATTTATTTTCTGGTGTCTTCAATTACCTTCCACCTATTCTCAGTTTAAAAGAATAATTACACATAAGAGCAGGGGTTTTTTTTATAACCTGTAGTTCCCATCTATAGCCTGGTTTCCCATCCTGGGCATAAACGGGATCTAGTAGTAATAAACTGTGTTAGTTAATCCAATCTCACGCCTCCCTTGCCCAGTATTTTGAGTGTTCTCAGCAGCAAAAATTTCAGTAGGATGCATCAAAGCTTTATGATGGGCAGACATGTAATAATCTGCATCTCTTTTCAGGTCCCCCACTAGAAGCATCTTTACAGCAATGGCATTTCTATTTGCAAGCTGATTTCACAGGCACTGTCTGTCTCTCACTAATCCCTTGTTACACAGACACTCATAGTGCACCAACAACACAGAACAATTTGCAGGGCAAGCAAAAAGGGGGGAAAAAAAAGAGAAAAGGGAAGAAAAATGAAAACAAGCTTTCAAAGGAAAACATGCCTGATTATAGCAAGTCACATACTGTCATCTAAAAATAAATAAATAAATAAATAAAAGTCTTTCTAATTAAAACCTGAAATATATATCCCTATTTGTAGGTGTTTATATGTTCAGAATATTGAATCCAGGATAATCCTCTAAGGTATTTGCAGAGGAATGGCCACAGAAGCCAGAGTCTCTAATTCACGAGGAAGCTGTGCTTGGACTAGTTGGGTTTACCTCATATTCCACTCCTGAAAAGCAGGGAGAGGAGGAATTACCCAGCTGGGTGAGATAAATGAACCTGCTCTTCCAGTACCGAGGGGCAATGTTTGGCCCTGAGGGAGCTGTGCAACAGAAAAGTGTCCTGCTGGAATACAACAACCAGGGGCAATTTAAGTCTTTGCTCTTGCAAAATATGGATTTGTGACACAGAAACTCAGTGCCTGAGGGAAAGAAAAAAGCACTCTCCTAATGCAGTGGCTTATCTATTAGCCCATCCACTCTGCACTTTGGCTGCCAGTTTCCATTTTGCTCAATAGTGCCAATAAGCTACATGATTCCTCATATTTGCCATGCTGGCATTTCTCTCTTTCTCTCTCTCCCTTTTTTAAAAATATGTAATACATATTTTAGCTGGATAAGCTTTACAATGCCTTCTCATTAGAAGTTCTATTAAACAGTTGTAGCATTTTGGCATAGGTGATTCAAGAGCAAACTGCCTCTAAACAATTTCCTTCCTTGCTCCCTAAGGGAACTGAATTTTGTGAAGCTTGACATATACCCTACAAAGAGATTTCAGTGTCACAGTGGTGATCTCCTCTGCAAGAACATGGTCAAGGCAAAGCAATGTAAAATCTTTCTTTATCTTTGATATGATTATCAAAGGACACAATTATTTACGGAATGCTTAAATGTAACACTTGACCTACAATATAAGAAGGGCAAATTTAGCTAATAAATGTCAGCCATCCATGTTTATCATATGAAAATTCATACAAAATGATATGCTAGATTCACTTGACAGTGTGCCAGTCTACCAAAAATTGTGTCCCTGTGAAACAAAAGCAATTTGTTAGGTTCAATTTCTAGTTAATATCACAATAATATTCATTATGTAGGCTTTTTATAAAGCCAATGTGGAGTTAAAATGCTTCACATTCATCTGCTGCTATTAACTAACCAGAATCAACCAGCTACTTTAAAACTATACGTAAACCAAAGCACATGAGTCATTTGTCCCAAGTCAAGCAATACCTTTGTGTCAACTGGTCTATTAAAATATAAACGTCAGTAGAAACTTATTTATATAATTCAGAGCCCCAAGATAAAAATATTGAGTTAAAGCACAACGTACATTCACTACGCCAAAAGGCAAGCAGCCTTCCACTGTTTCAAGTGTGTTTTCCCAGGGCCAAGCTTTGTGCTCAGCCACTGTTGGCAGAACCACTGGCACGCGGGTGCCTCTCGCGACACTCTCCCTCCTTTCATAGCATTGAAGGTTCTGCTTTTTGGTAGGTAAAACACTCGGCCCAACCTGCCAAGGCATTTCGTCACTCATGTACTTAAAAATAAGCTTATGTAGAGGAGCAAAGTCAGGGAAAATGACTTCCCAGATTTCACTGTGCGCTGCAGGGTATGCAGTCCTTGGGTTGAATGAAGCTGCTCTACTCCTTGCAAAACAGAGTCCTAAAATAACTAAGTAGAGGCCTTTAATGACATTGACATGTCTTGTTATTGAGGAATGCTTTATCTTTATTATGATATTTTTTCACACTCAAAAAATACTTCCAAACTTGCACATTCCATTCAACTAGGTAAAATTAACCTATCTTGCTGATAACTCAAAGAACATCTCCTTAAAGCTGAAATCCTATTCTTCAGCACTCGACTGTCCCAAAATATTTTAAACTAGCTTTCACTTCGCTTCTGTCAACCATTGTGTGAAAAGGCAAACTGATTCCTGGCATACTTAGGTGTCAGGTCTTCAGATAGACATTACCTAGGACGAGGCAATAGCGAGAGCTAGCAATTCACAATCCAAGTTTAATTTTCATTTTGGCTTTGCTTGTCTTTTTACCACTGCTTGGTGCAGACACAGTGTGAAATAAAGACAACATGAGGCACTATTTGAACAGCACAGAAATAGCACACTAGATAAACACTAGAAGCGTAATATTCAAGCTGCATGTATGCATGCCTTAAAAAGATGATTCAGGACAAATGAACTATTCTAGGAATCTTGTCCTAAAATAAAGTATCCAAGATAATTTTTAAATTATTTAAATTAGGACTTTCTGTACTGATTCTGTACTGATCCTTAATGAAACATACACATTTTCCATGTTTATTATTCTGGATCAGATCCAAAAAAGCATTTGAGCACTTGTTTATTTTTGATCACTTGATTTAATCCCCCAGCACCAGGAAACCCAAAGCAGTGTAAAATTAATGGTGCTCATTTTTTGTGAAGTTTAAGGTCAGGCACTCTACAAAATGTAGAAGCTAAAAAAATAAAATATTGAAAAAAAATCATGAAAGACGATACTGAGCATGAATGCCTATGAGCATCAAATGTATATGCACAAAAAAAATACAATAACCTAAAGATTTGTAGGAGCTTAAAACATTGCTGTAATGTCAAAGGCACTGTTGTGAATTCTAGATGCTTCTATCTTCTACCAGTATGTTCCAAGTTAGTACAGGTCCATATGGCTTACAATATTGCAAAACGTAGGAACAACCAAATTAATCTGCTGAGGGTTATTGGCATTTTCTGAAATAGAATTTCCATGTTAACAGTTCTCTTTCTCAAAATATTTTCCAGCCTCTATTAGGGCATTCAGTGACCAAAAACACATCCAAGAGTAGTTTGTTGCAGAGAAAAGGCAATTCTTTGCAGTCTGAGATCATAAGGGTGGCATGAGATATGACCTCTGTGATCCATACATGGTTCAGTGCCATATGTGAAACCAGCTGTTCTGGGTTTTGTTACAGGCTCATTTGATGACTGAGGAGAAGATACCCTGAAATGCACAGCAAGATGTGTACATTTAAATATGCTAATGAGTCCTGCTTTAACTCAGGTGGTGAAATAATGTAGGAATCACAGAAGGAAAGTGGACTAAATTTGTCTCCAGTGTAATCCTACAGACTTTAGGAGACTGTTAAAAGTCTGGGTTTTGGCTTACATAATCTAATAAATGCTTAAATATGTCATGTGCAGAAGACATGAGATTTCATCAGGACACTGGTGGATCTCCTTCACCATATATATATATGTATATTTCACTCACATATATACTATATATATACTCATTTCATTCTTAGATTTCACTCTTTAGAAGAAGCCTTAAAATTTCATTTTATACATGATCCTTCTTCCATCTTCTCTATGATTTTCAATGTCTGGCTATTTCAGTGAATTCTGTGTCATTTAGGAAGTGGTCAGGTGTTTGTCTAGCCATGACTAGAAGTGTTTTCCTTGTGCTTAGTTCATTTCCAGGGCCACACTTGGCTTTTAGTTTTGGTGATGAAGTGGTGATCTCCATCTGCACATGTTGCTAGCCTCTGCTTGCTGCATCCTGTGCAAGGTGTAACAGGATTCCTGGGAGGCTCAGATTTCCCGTGTTCATCCCTCCACATAGAGCCGGTTCATATGCCTGACCACGGAAGACTGCAGCTTCCTGCAGGCATTCCCTGAAATTAGGCGAGTGCCCCTCACACTCCTTGGCCTTCACATTGCAGCCAGATGGATGTTTCTTATGGGCTTTGAAGGCATCTTTTCCTGCTGAGAGCTGTTCATCCTCATTTGCCCTTTCTGGTATATAGACCAAGGTATCCAAGATAAAGATGGGTGTTAAGTAATAACTGCACTGAAATGCCTTTGTAAACACCCCTGGGGAGACAGGCTGTGCTGTTCTGTGCCATGATGCAAAGCCAACCTGTTGCACCTATAAAACATCCTAATAATTGTGTGCAATTGAGTGTGAACAAGCAGTTGGATTACATTTCATCAAATACAATTAATCCAAAACAGAGCAGCAGATATACTCCTCTTATCTTGCCTAGGGGTTGAGGATATAAATATAGAACACCTTGAGTCAAAAAAAAGAAAGAGATTAAGCAGATGCTTGCTGCTCTGTGAATTTCTTTATAATGCAAAAACGGCTTTTATCTCTATTATTATTGAGGGCTCATCATTGTGCTGCCAGAGTGCTTTGATAAGTGACAATAAATATATTTAGTGTACTTTCAGTCCTATAAAAATCGAGTTATTTCAAATAATTTGAAAACAAAGGAAGAACCATAGGGGAAAAAAAATGACATTTGCAACAGTCTGCTGTGCAATTCTGGCCAGTAACTAGCTCTTTGACTGTCCTCAGAAAGGAGGGAAAATACAGGAAAAAGTAATTAAAAGGGATGATGAGGCCTACATTGCATAATCTGCCCTATAAAGAGTGTGCCATTTTTCTAACAGTGCTTACATATGCTCTCCTTTATCCATGCCTCCTGTAATACAGCATGAATTTAAAATATAAAGTGGGTGAATGTCTTAGAGAAATGGCCTAGTGAGGGGGAGGAAGGCTGACCTAGTGCACAGTCTGATGCATTGAAAATTCAGTGGTGCTGATTATTGTGCTTCTGGCCCCAGGCTCCCAGGGCATCATCTGGCTGAAGCTGCCAGCCAGTGTTGGAGTCTGTGCTGCAGCCTTGATGCTTTATTCCATTTGCAGAACAGACAGTGGTCATGGGTCTGCTTGAGACCTCAAGCCAGCTTTAGAAGATGTGTAAAACAAACACACACAAACTCTTTATTCTTTACCACAAAGAAAGCACACCAATGATAAGAAATCTATGCTTTTAAAATACATTCAAGACTTTGGACTCCAAGCAGAAAAGATTGAAGGCCAGATAGGAAACACAAGTCGTAACCTCCCTGTCTAACCCGGAGATAGGTCCTTTGCAGATTCCAGTAATTCCTTGCCTTTCTTATCTTTGCATTTTCTGTGCCCTTTGAGGCATCTGTTTCTCTCTTGGAAAACCTGCGCTTAACTTGCTCTGTAGAGGCATCAGTTTAAATGCACTCTACCCTCTCACTGTGACTGTACTGTCAATGATTTCAGCATACTGGATCTGAAATGGTGACTGCTCCCTCCCATTTGCTCATCTAGAGCATCTGTGCTGTCTGTCAAGGAGGTCTGAGAGCAAACATGGGTGTCTAAGACTTGTCAGATCAACGTGGCAAAGGCACCTCAGTTACTGCAGCCCACAAGGAAAGGGGCACCATTATCATTAGCATCATATCGTGCCACCATGTGAAGGAACCTATTTTATAGCCCAGTGAGCAGGAAAGTAGCTCTCAACAGGAGTCCAAGCCTGAACATGTGCCCCTAAAAAACCCAGGTAAAAACTCAAGTAACTTATTATTTTCAGAATTGCACCCCTGGTTTTGCACCTATGTCACTTAGAGCACAATCCAGTCCCAAGGTTTGCAAGAGAGGGAATAATGCTGCAATAACATTGTTGAAGTTGTTGCTCTGGCAATGAATGTTTATCACACAGCTCTCCCAGTGAGTAATGTTTTAAATAAATAAATACTGCTGGGGAGTTGCTGTTAGTGCAATTGTTGGGTTTTATTCCTGTGGCAAGCTTTTTATCATTATACAGCAGCAGGAGCACAATGTGTTTGCAAAGCGAGTTTGAGTCAAGGCACAAAAGCATAAAAAGTCTGTTAATAAATAATAGGCTCCATGAATATGTCTTTTGCAATGTGACTTAAAAAATCAGCCCTTTGATGGTGAAAAAAATATGCAAATGCTATGAAAAACAAAGAAACAAACAAAAACAGAACAAAGAGAAAGGAAAGGAAGGAAAAGATTTTATTCTTCCTGGGAATGTCAGAGAGGTTCTCCTCTGGAGAGAGTGGGAATCCTGAAGAATGATAGTGGCCTTGTTGAGTGACCCAGTCTGTATTCTGACATTTGTACTGTTCGGTATCAGCAGTGGCAATGATACTAAAATTTGCTCATGAACTACAAAGCCTTGAACTTCTTAGCTATGTCTGAAGACTATTCCATAGTCAGAGGTTTGGATCCTTACCTGAACTCATGCATCAATTTGTGGAGCTGAGGGTGCCAAAACATACAGAGGTCTGGAGCTCATCCTTGCGTTGGGTTTATGAACTAGCAAGAGCAAATCACTACCTTTCTAAGCTAAGAGCAGGGTAGAAAAGAGGATGGAGAGCCTGAGGACCCATAATTTTGCTGTGCAAACCTCACATTGGTTCTTAATTTCACTGAAGATGAAAGGTTTCACAGCAGATGAGCACATGGATCTCAGTGGGCAGTACCTCTCCTAAAGCAGTACGCACTAGGCAGCTATGTAGCAAGTGCCTAGTAGTGGAAAATAGTCTGGGCTGAGAATTGACTGCTAGCAAGCTGGGCATCTCATACAAGCTTGTAACTCACTTGTTAAAAAATATCATTATGAAGAGTTATAAAATCATGAAAATAAAATAAAACACTTACTTGGTCCAAGACCTATGGAAAATGCAGCAACATAAGCAAGCAGGCTGGCCAGTGAGAGCCATTTTAAGACAACAGGAACTTCCTCGCTTTCCATGTACGATCCTGTAGTGCTTTTGCCTCCCAGCAGAGCAGTTCGGTTCTGTTCTGTCCCAGCAATGCCATGTTTCCTGTGCGTGTTGAATGACACTTCTTCTTGTGAAACCATATTAACAAAGAGGTCCTTGATGCTGTCGTTGGTGTGGCTGCTCAAGTTTCCTGGTCTATGGAGAAGGGAATCTTCCAGAGATTGGCTTTTACAGACACTAGTGACGTTCACATGTATGTTGCGGTTCACTAACCCCATGGTGACCAATGATACTGCCATAACAGATGAGCCAATGCATAGAAATGTTTTACTTCCAACTTGGTCAACAAAAATTGTGGCTGGGACTGTGCTAACCACTTTGACGACTCCAACTCCAGTAGAAGCCAAGCTAGCAGCTTCATTGCTTTGGAACCCAACTGACTTCAAAACAGTAGATGCATAAAATAAAATGTTGGGTTGTCCTGTTGTTTGCACAAAGAAGACTAGAGTAAGTCCTACCAGCATTCGGGCCCTCATGTTGTTTTTTGAACGAAACAGGTCCAAGAAACTATATTGGTGCTCATCTTTCAGGGAAGACTTGATCATAGTAAGTTCTTTGGTAGCATCTGAAGTTCCTCGTAGCCTCTCCAGGACCTTTCTTGCAGCTTCATCGTTATTTTTCATAACAAGAAACCGAGGACTTGGAGGAAGGAAATACATGGCAATAGCTTGCAAGGCACCTAATGGAATCACAAGGCCAAACATATACTTCCAGCCGTGAGATACACTGGCAAATGCATAGTTTGAAATATAGGCAAAAAGTATGCCTATCACAATCATGAGTTCATTTAAAGACACGAGGAGGCCTCTTCTGTGCTGTGGGGCGATCTCAGCAATATATACACATGTTGCAATTGATGATAATGATATGGAAATACCTATGGCAATCCGTCCCACAATAAGTATTCCATATGATTCATAGGGCAGTAAGATCAGACTCCCCAAAACGAGCAAAGAAGATGAAATAATAATTGCAAATCTCCTTCCAAATCGGTCTATCAGGAATCCACCAGTAAGGGATGCAAATAAGGCCCCAAAAAGGAGAGAACTTACAACTATTTCCTGTTCTTTGCAAGAGAGTGCTAGTATATTGCTCATCTGAAGAAGAGCTCCAGAGATAAGTCCCAACTCATAACCCATCAGAAGTCCACTTATGGCAGCAACAGCAGATGACAGAAAAGTAAATGTCCCACAACCTGAAATCAGAGAAAAAGAAATCACCTTTAAATCAAACCCGTTATTTTGTCATGATTCAATTCCATATGGAATATTCAATTCCATATATATATACACACACATGTATACACTTGGTGTTTCTAATAATTTTATTTTTAATTGTAATGCTTTTAGGCTCATGATCTAACAATAGTCAATGTAGTTTTGATCAGGCCTCAAACAATTAAATGTTCTGTCTCAAAATATCACTGTAACAGGCAACATTGACAATAAAACTTTTTGATAAGAAAGCAGTTTTTGACTTGGGACATTCTCAGTATTTTTCAATGATGAACTGAAGGACCATGGAAAATGTGAACTGCCCAGGCCATCAGATCTTGTTCACCCACCTGATGTACCAAGGGTAAGGAAAACATTAGTTTTCCAGTCAAATTGCTTCAACACTAACTAGAACAAATAATAAAGTAAGTTTTCCCTCACCATTTTCTTTTCATTTGAAGATGCCATGAAGGCAACTGGTGCCGATGGGGTTTTTTTGTGTGTGTGTGTGTGCATACAAACTCATCCATTGACCATGAGGCTGATCAAGATAGCCTGGATGCTCTAGGAAATGCAGTATTTGAATTCATGAACTTGCTCGACTTCACTCATCACTAGTCTGGAATATCAAGATCAGTTATCCTGCATAGCTTATAATTGCCACAATGTCAAGAATAAAAACAGATGGTGAAAACATAAAAAAGTGGAAATTATATGCCTTTGAAAAATCACTTTAAAATAAATTTATTTTATACAACTGCAAAAAAAAAATTATTATTGCAAGATAGATTTAACTCATCATCCTCTACTAACCATGAAGCCTTTGCACCCTAAACTTTGAGGAATATTTCAGCTTGTTATTGTTGGGTTTGTTCTTTCCCTCCACATGATTTTCCTCTCACTGTGAAGCTTGCTGCCACACAACTAGAAAAGGCATTAATTGACTTCTGATTTTGTGGTTAGTTGGGGAAATAACACGTGTTTGAGGAGAGCTGTCTTTTACAGCATAACATACTCTGTATTAAACTAAACTCTCTCAGAATAAGTACTTCTCTAGCTGGAAAGCATTATAAGGTCTAACTCATGATGCTGAGATTTGTTTATTTTTATTTTGTTTTTCTAAGACGTTAAGGCACTTTGATCATGCTGACTGCCTGATGCTCCTTGCCAATAACTCTAGAGCCCGGCGGTGAGAATCAGTCCCATCTGAGAGAAGATACCACATTTATAAAGAAAATCAGTAGTAAGGGAAGGGAGAAACACTTAGGATATGCTTGTACTACTGAACTAGCCCCTGGAAGAGGGCCACTTGTCCTGTGAAACTGTTAGCAAGGTCCTGGCACCACTTTGCTCCTTACCACGAGCACTCTGCTAACTCCTGGAGTGTGGCCGTCCTAAGTTAGCTGTGCCTCCATGGCCAGGCAGTGCAAGAAAGCCCATTAATTCCAGGTGCATATATCCTATTAGCTCTCCAACCTGGCTCTCAAGTTTGCTCCCTGAGATGCAACCAGCAGCGAAGAGGCAGCTGCCTTTGCCTACGGAGTGCACGGGTTGCCTCGGGCTTGCCAGGGTACTCTCCTCTGTGCTCCCGTGCCTCACAAATGAGATACAGCTAAAACAGAGGATTTTGTTGAGATGGACTATGACAAGACAGGCGATGTGGGAATATTGTGAGAAGTCTTTCAGGAGACAGTGAGCAGAAGGCAGATTTATTGTGATAGGGAAGGGAAAGGTTGGAAGAAATAGAAGACACAAATTTGTGAGAAATGAATTTGCAAGATGATACTCTGTTGATGAAACGAACTTTTTACTGTTGTAATCTGTGGCTGTATCATACTTAAAGTTTTTCTTCTTTTATGGTGCAATATCGAAGACTGCTGCACTTGTTTGAAATTGGGTTTATTATGAGGTTGTACTGTGAACCACACTTTTGGTGGAAGTACTATAAACTTCAGTTAAGCTGCTTGGAGTTATCCTTGCTCCATTCTACAATATATGCACTCGGTAGCATTTTAGCAGGAACTGCTTTCTCCATCCCTCCCTTTGCTTTCTTGGTTTGCCTGCTTGCTGTATCTGGAAAAGGTATCGTTCCAATGAGTCCTGGCTGCAAAGCCGGTTTGACACAGCACCATGCTGTTCTTAGTCAGTGAGCCTGGATATCAGAAACTTATTGTTAGTTTTAACCCAATGTTTGGCCCAGAATAAACCAATGAAGTACTTGTGCTTGTTTGGATATCCTTTTATTGCACTTCCAGAACTATGTAGATTTAACCTAGGATTTTACTTTGATTTCTGTATTACAATACTAAGAGACACCATTGTCATCATCTGGTCTGACACTTCTGAATACCACTACACTTTGCTTTGGACACACTTATATGACTTTTTATTCAACTAAATCATTTAATATATTCAGCTTTGATTTTAAAATTTCTAGTAATTGAAAACTAATATAATTAAGCTGCAAAGTGTTCCCGTGGTTAATAGTTTTCACTCTAAAATATCTTTAAAGTATTTCCAGACCTAATTTTTGTAGCTTCGACTTCCAGCCATCCGATCTTATTCTCCATTTTCCAGCACTGATCTCTGTTCCTGCACTGATCTTTGTTCCTCAGTACAAAATTATTGCCTGTCATCAAGTCATCCCACAGATGTCTTCGTGGTTGTCTCTGCAAATTTGCCCATCCCTTAACTATCCAAAACCCTGTTCTTTGAACTTTCCCAAGACTATCAGTTTCTCTAATAAATTGTGAGCAAGACACGGCATGTCTCTGTAGTTGCGCAGTGTCAAATGCAAAGCTTCCTTATTTATCCCACTCTTGGTGCACATTTGCCTGCCTGCTTGCCTGTGGATTCTCATAGCAGTGTAGAGGAGCTCATCTGCAGATGTCCATCCTTCCAGACAATTAATTTATTTTCTAAATGGGTTCCTTCCAAAATATTGCCTTTCTTTTAAATAAGGCCTGAATTTTTCTTTCCTAGTTAGGAATTTACACTTATCTGTACTTTGCTGTATTAAAATACATAGGGAGGAGGGTTTAAACTTACCTAACTATAAGAAGTCTACAGCTCTACTGTTTAGACTTCCTCTATAATCACTTCTGAAAAACAGGCACTTCTATATATATATTCAAAATAGGTCAGTTATTATTTCCTCCCATTTACTATAAAGGGAATCTGCATGGCTTGCTCAGATGCATATATTCAAAGTTAGCCAAGAGGAAGCCAAGCCATTACCCAACAGCAGAGCAAGCCATCCAAATTTCATTCAGCTAGTGACATATATCATTTATTGCTCACTTATTACTTTAATCACCTGCAAATATTATTATCTATGATTATTTCCTTCCAAGATAATCATATCTTGAAAGATATCAATGATTATCTTCTTCCATTAATAAATATCTCAGTTGTTAATAGAGGGACAAAACCTGTGCATAAGGATCTCTAGCAGAAAAATAGCAATGTGTGGATGTGTCTCCTTTGCTGTGTGTCTCCTGTTTACTGGGTAAGATCTGTATCCCATTTGGTTTTAATTCTTTTAATGTGCATTATGTCAGTTTTGTATGGTTGTAGTTTCTCAGTAAAAAATATAATGACAAATCAAATGTCTTAAATGAGTCTATCATCAGCACTGTTCTTTATGACCTAGGTTGTCTTGACCTCTCCTCAGCCTGTGGTCCTCAGATCAGTGCTATGGTGGTGATAGATAATTTATTATTGAACCGGAGAAATTGTACAAGCTGAGGATGCAGCTTGGAAACTTGGGAAGGTGCTTGTGGAGTAACCAAGATCATATAATTTTCATTCTTACATCACTATGAGGTTTTATCATAAATGGGAATAACCTCATTCACTATACCTGAGGCCTGCCTGCTCAGAATAGCCTAGTAGCTTAAACCCCCAAATCTCTGCTCAATTTTCCCTCATGGTCAAGACAAAATTCCTTCTGACTTCAGCGTATGTTTTGCTTTAACATTTCAAGATAAAACACACTGCAGTAGTTAGACTCACAACCCTTTTAAGTGTCATTTTTAATGATATTTCTGGCAGTTCTTGGGCATTCCTTTTCAAAAAAGGCTTCTGAAAATGTATGTTCCCCTTATTTTTATGAGATGTCTGAAAAGTACATGGCAGTGTGCAGCCCAAGGGAAAAAAATACTTTAATGATGGCTTCCAGAAATTCTTCTCCTTTTGCCTGCAATAAACACCATGGTTAACGGGTGTATAGCTGGTATGTGACAAGTGATTGGAAAGTCTATTCATTAGTTTCCCCGTGTAAACAAAATGGTTTCTCACAACTGTTACTCAGGTCAAAAGCAGAACTACTTGGCAAACAAACTTATCTTTAAGAACATTTGCTGGAAATGTTTATGCTTTGTGCCTGGAAAGGAGACCAACAGCAGTCATAGTATAGCACCATGGTGTTCTGCCTGTGCGATGTTAGCAGCAAAGATTAGTAAGGGTGTGCCCCTCTCCACTTATTTCCAAGCATGTATTTGGGGAAAACACAGTCTTTCCCAAGGCAAAATATTTGCCTCTGCATGTATTTTATGAGCATTATGGATAAATGATCATTGCCAGAGAAGATTTACAGGGAGTCTGAGATGGGAAGGTGCCCTCTTCCCTCCCTTCATGTGCTGAAATTATGGTATAAGGTGCCTCAGAGCCCTTTTCCACTCACCACAGCAGCCTTAGATGTCACGATAGCTAAGATATGGAGGTTTCTTTGGCACATAGAGCAGTCTGTTTTGTTTTTCCTTTTTTTTTTTCCCTTTCTTCCAAAAGAGCATTCAATGTATAAACATAAAGCTCTACTGGGACTCTGTGGAGATGTTCTTTTGGGGGTGAGGTGTCTGTTTGTATGACCTGTGTAAATACTCTCTATTTTAAAAGGAGAGGAATGAGCATGGTGCCTCCCAACATGGTGTCTTCTTTTATTGCTTTAGAGATAATCTGGAGTGAGAAATTTCACAGTTTTCCAGGATATACATTTTTTAATTCCTGGGGGTTCTTTGATCTATCTGGATCTTCAGAGTACAAGATCAAGTTCTGCTAACCCTTGTCTAATTTAATAAGCACAGGTCAGGCCCTTTGGAATTTGTGTTGCTGCACTGATATGAATCCACAGCATGGGATCTTCCTTTTAAGTAGAAAAAGGCATCTAATTTACCCCATGATAAAACTGCAGCACCTGTACATGAAAATAAAGTAGAATTAATTTCAAGGGCTTATTTCTTCTCAGTCTAAGCACTGAAGGACATACCAAAAGTTTTCCTTTACAGAGAATGAGAGCTTAAAATTCCACAAACTGTTTCTAGAACAGCTTTACTAACACATGTAAAACAAGTGGATCACCTGGTTTCATAGGATAAATATGTAGTAGTTTGTGTTGGCTATTGCTGCATAATTAAATTGTGGTTTTGTTTCTTGTATAAAAAGTAATTATGCCATTTTCACACCATTATGGCCTTTGCCATACTGTCATAATTGTCTTTACTGCGTCCTCCAGTTGTGTGGTGCAGAGAAATTTGTGATCTTACTGATATATTATAGTGTCCAAGGTTTCTCCAGATGTAGCTGATCAACAGGCACAGTTTTTATTAGCTAGGATACATCTGAACTAACTTCATCTATATAGATATTTGGACTGGAGCCTAAAATAGTTATAAGATCCTAGGGGTGAAACAAATTGCTGGATTGGAACAAAATTATGTTGCAAGCAGAGCTGAAAAATCTCAAGAAAATGTTATGTTTACCCCCAAGTGTTATGAGGCCTAGGTAGTGTATTGACTTTTAAATTTCACTCCTCTATCCCAAGTATGAAAGGATATAAATTAAGCTTTTCTTTTTTTTTAAAAAAAAAAGGCACAAGGAAGCTCATGTATCAGAAATTTTGATATGTCTAAATTTCTGTGACAGTTGGAACTGGAGAGTGGTAATTTTGTACTTTGCACACTGTAAACCAGATGAATGCATTGTATGAGCAATATTCAAATTTCACAAGCAAAAATATCCTGGAACTAATGGCAAGACAGGGCAATGTAGGTCCTGGACAGACCCAGCTAGTCTATCACTCTTCCTGCTCTCCCATGTATTTTCCCTGTGTAAACAGGCGGGTTGACCCTTCATAACATCAAATAAGATTCTGGGCTTTATTTCTTTCCAATAGGAATCAACAAGTACTTTAATTCCTAAGTCGGTAATTAGAAATTTCTTGGATTCCTGCTTGAGTTTCCGAGGGTAAGGCCAGCTGCGTAATTTGCATTTATTCCTCTGACTGTAGCCCTGTGCTGCAGTAACTTTGCTGTTTATTTTAAGGGCTTTGCTTCCCTTTGATAGCATTGTGCTGTAACAACCTGCGTTGCTCCTCTCATAACCTAGGCTAATGTCAAATACATCTGCACACTAACTTGCTTTCTATTTCAATTAACCTCTGCTTCCTCCGTTCCCAAATATCAGTGCATGCTGCTGGGCTGGTCTCTGTTACACTCCAACAAAGCGCTCATGCTGCTGCTATCTGAATGTTGTGCGGGTTAGGCAGCTCCTTCATTTTTAAGTGAACAAAACTTGCTCGGGACACGGTCACTTCTGTATTACAGCAACGCTTTCCTGTTTGGGCACAGCTGTCTTGTGGGTGAGAAATGTCACAATTGCAGGTCATTTGCCCTCAATCTTATCACTAGCAAGAGACTCAGTTTAAAGACATGCTGTAACTCAGAAAAAAACAGTTGTGTGAAGAGCAACAAAATTCAGCTTTAGTATACAGAGAGCTCTTTCAGAAGAAGTTCTACAGGTGTTTCTTTCAATATGTAAACACAGAAACCTTGTTTCTTTATGAAATGCTATGGAAAAAAGTCATGAGGAAGTATCCCCCCACACCCAAAATTCCCACCTGCACAGGCAGGTGTGACGATGCTCTTGGCACTCCCTGAATTACAGTTTAAAGGGCTGAATGGCTCCAGAGCAGGCAAGGGTTGGAGCAACGCTGTCATCTCTGATGACAGCGGCCTGTCAGATTTTTTGGGTGACTTATCCTCATAAAGAAGGAAAGATTTACGCAACAGGCAGCACACACATGAACAGCAGGACCAAGGCCTTTAGGGGAAAAGTATCACCTATCCACCTATACCTTCATGCACAGCATTTTTTTCCCTTCCTTTTTCACAGTTCTCCTCTCTTGCACTCCCAGAAACTCAGGTGCACTGAGACCCCTTTAGCTTCTCCTGCTGACCCAAGCGGCAGCCGCGCTCGGGGACCGCCGATGTTCGTGTCCCACCGCTTTACCTGGCGGAGCCGAAGGCTGCTGGAAGTTGCTGCTGTGTCCGCCACCACTCTCCTCCTCATCCTCCCCTGCTCCCATCGCCTGGCACTGCTGGCCGAGGTCGTCCCGCTGCCGCTGCGGTGCCATGGCTGCCCCTGGGGCACGGGGTGCTTCACAGTGCCACAGGCCTTGCCCCGCCAGCCAGCGCCACACGCCTCTGGCTCCTCATGGCGACAAGCGAGTGAAGCTGTCCGGAGCGGAGCCGCAAAGTGTCTTGCAAACAACTTTGCTGCTATTTCAGCAGGCTTGGCCGTTCGCGGTGACACAGGCTGTTGCTATTCCTGGGAGCCTATTGCCGGCGAGGGGAGGGCCGTCTGTCGGAAGTATCGCTCTTGCCTTTTAACAAATAGTTGGAGGCACTGGGTGTTTGCGCGGAGCTTGATGCACTTTCCTTGCCCTATAGCTTAGGGGATCTCTCTCCTTCTTGTGTCCATGCACATACAAAGTTTCTAGAAGAAGAGCGCAGGAGGGGGGGTATCAGCTGAGGTTCATGGCATCGCTCTGCTTCTTTGAACTGTGAGCAAGTAGTAGTGAGGAAGAACTGAGAGGAAAACAGAGCCACGTACGTCCTCGGTGGTCAGGAAGGTAGGAGCTGTGATGGATATTTTTCATGCCGTGGATGCACTTTTTTTTCACAAGCAAATGAAAAGGCAACCCACTGCCTCCCATGACAACTTTGGTTGAGGAAAAAAAAACTCAGTAGGATTTAGTCAAAGAGAGACGGATTTTTGAGAGCTGCTAGGAGTCACACAGTCCCTCCAGGCTCAGGAGGAGCAGTGGGCAGACTGGGGGGGCAGGAGGCAGGCAGGGGCAGGCAGAGATGAGTCCCTGTCACGGGCTATCCAGCATAATCCGGGTTTGCGCTTCATAGACTCGCTGACCTCAGCGAGGCACCTTGTCCAATTAGTTCCCAATGGGAATCAGCATTGGATCATCCGGAATTGCTGCTGGCCTCATGTTTGTTCTCTCGCCTCCTTTCGTTCCTCATTTTTTCATCTCAACTGTTTTCATTTGAATACATTAATGTCTGCAAATACTGTTACATTAATGTCTGCAAATACTGTGGGAGGGAAGGCGGTGGTGGAAAGTTGGTAGCTTCTGCAATATTTCCAGGAAGGGGAATTCCTAAACGTTTTTTTCTAAATTAAGGCAGAAAAGATAACCCTTTATCAGGGTTTGCTTGACAAGAAAATTTGACAAAAGGCACTGTAACTGCCCGATCTGACAGGTATATCACTGTCAGCTTAAGGAGCTGGAGGACTCAGAATGCTACATGAGTGGAGATTCCAGCAGAGAATTTGCTTTTGGCAGTACATTTGGCAGGGATTTAAGGTAGCTGGACTGACTCTTCGCTCATATGTAATATGAGCATTTTTTCATGTAAAATGTCTGCCTGTCAGACAGCATGAAACACTAGCAGGGCTTTACCAATGTCTTGCCTTTTCCAGAGAAATGTTGTTTCCTCATGTGATACATGCAAACAAATGTCAACTTTTAAAGAAACTATTTTAATGTTTGGATGTTTTGGAAAGATAGACAGACAGAAGAAAGCGAGAGAAAAGAGGAAGAATGGAAGAAAAAAAAAGGAGAGGAGAGGAGAGGAGAGGAGAGGAGAGGAGAGGAGAGGAGAG